>CAAKHC010019860.1:5026-23389 GCA_901007825.1 Macroramphosus scolopax
AGGAGATAGAGCTGTCACGGTGCCAGCTGGGACACACACACACACACACACACACACACACACACACACACACACACACACACACACACACACACACACACACACACACACACACACACACACACACACACACACACACACACACACACACACACACACAGTATCATATATGGCCTCAAACCAAGCTGAATGGAGAACACGCAGCCGGCATATCACTGGTCCATTTATTCCAATAAAACATGGCATCAAACACAACCTTCTAACCATCTCTCATATTGCAGTTGCCATGGTAACTAAGAAAAACTAACAGCACCATTCAGTTCCCTCCGACGCGCCCACGCACAGCTTCTCCCTCCTTTCCTCAGTCGAATCCTCTTTTAAAGAACTAAGACTTCCCTCTCCTGTTTGGACAAGCAAGATACCATTTTTACCTCCAGTTGTCAGGATTGATGTGGTTTAGGGGGATGACAAAGGTGCGGTGGCAGAATCTCTACGGAGGCAGTAATTTGGCAGTTCAAGCCTGCAATTATCACATCAGCATCAAAGCTGGCGTCACTAAGCTTTTATCAGCAGCCGGCGGCCCGACTGGAACCCAGACGCTCGCTATCGACGGGTTTATTGACAATAGACGTGCTGGTTGCAGCTCATTCAGAGTCTGATTCTCAGATTAAACACCACAGCAGCTCAATTTATATGAAATAGATAAAGTCTCTCATGGAACATTGTGCTAATGCATGAATAACATTAGATTAGTTCATCAGGTGCCAATAGAAACAAGTCAGGCTGTTATGAGGTTTCAACAATTGATATTGTGTTTATTATGATTCAGCTCTGAGGACCGTTTTGGGGTCTTTCAGATTAGTTTTTTTTTTTTTTTCATTAACTCATCAGTTAAACTTCATCAGTTGAACTTCCAACAGCAGAACTCAGTCGTCCTGTTGGAGACCAAATCTAAACCAGGAGAGAGAATATAGACGGAATTCCTCAACATCCTAAAACCCTCCCAAAGACACCCAACCCCCAACTGCTGCCTGGATGCAGCAGCTGCTACTGCATACTGCTCGTAGTGTGTGTGTGTGTGTGTCTGTGTGTCTGTGTGTCTGTGTGTCTGTGTGTGTGTGTGTGTGTGTGTGAGTGTGTGAGTGTGTGAGTGAGTGTGTGTGTTTGTATGTGTGTGCATGGTGTGTGTGCATGTTTGTGTGCATGTGCATGCTATTACTCCTCAGGAGTTATAAAGTATCTAAAGTATGCATAAACATGCATTTGCTTTCCCGACAACATGTGGTGCAGTAAACAGTGATGAGATGTTAAACAGTGATGAGATGAGCTCTTTTGCACTTGTAACCCCGACAAAATGATTTCATAGTGACGACACACTGGATCACAGCCGCGAGCAGAGAACTTGAGATATGAGAACAGCTGAAGATCACCAAAAACAGTTGTTCCAACTAAAAGAGTCTGTTTGGTTTCGCTGCAGAAAATGTTTACTGACATTCTATACAGCTAATTGGCCAACAGGGAAACTACGTTTAAGCCAAGTGGACTTGTGATGGAAGACAGACGATGTTTTCTGTGTCTTTTTGTTGCCTTATTTCTAAGCTACTTTTCGTTTTATTTACCTTCTTTTCTGCCACATCTGCTCAAAAGCATCGGCCAATTCCACGTTACTGATCTCCTCAGAGTCCTGGAACTTCAGGAAGCCGTTCCCGCCATGGCCTGTTGAACACACACAGGTTATCAATAATTCATATGTTTCTGATTTATAATGCAAAAATAAGACATGGAATACAAAATAGCAAGAGAAGGGCATGACGCACACGCCACCTCAGGAAACATAATCATATATCAAGACAAAGCTTTTTCTCTCAATTCAAAGAGTGCTTGCTCTAACTCTCTCTGCTTACATATATTCACAGAAGGATGTTTGGCTGTGGGTTGATTAAAGTCATTTAGGGAAATGTAGGGAACAATTACTAAACCAAAAGTAAACGAGACGGGTAGAGTTGGCAAGACAGGAAGAATAATAACAATGCCTCATCTTAGAAATAGCAGAGCAACAGAGAATAGGAGGGTAGATTTGTCCTTTAAATCACCTGTCAGGTATATGAGGATGTTGCTTCGGTCATCGGAGAGGAGACGTTTGGAGCGGGGAGTGCTGGGAGGCAACCTTCCTGTCAAAACTCGCAGGAAGTTCTCCACCGTCACCTGACATATTGACAGGACATAATGTAACCGTGATTTGCCTGATCTAAGGCACAGATAGAACTGTGGAATTTATATCGTCAAATTGAAAGCATTTTTAAAAGAAAACAGAATCATCTAAACAGAAACTAAGATATTTCTTCAAGGTTTGACAGAGTGCAGTCGTGTATGAAACCGCCCGAGTGAAATGTGAGCCAACCTCGTATCCTCGGTAGTCCACCTCCACATCGTCACCGTACACGTTCAGCTCCATGTTCTTGTGGCTGAACACGGTGGCGGGCTTTGGATTTCTGTGGTTACAAGCCATGTCATCGGCCAGCATCAATACTATGTGGCTGCAAGATGAAAAAACAACAGGAGATTATACACAGATGTGTTTGAGTGTCAAACGCAGATTCAGGGCAAATATACATTCTGCCTGAAAATAATTTACATAATAATTAAAAAATAAAGAAAATATTATTACTTTTCACCCCTTAAATTAACAATCACATTTTTGTATTCTGGCATCCTGGTGGTCAGACAGACCATCATTCCTCCACAGTTTAAGCAAGTCTTTGTCACAGATAATCCATCCATCTCTCTGTTTCCACATTGGCATATAATTATCTACTGTTCCACCTACATTACACGTAAATAAATAATTGAATCATCATCATTTTAACTGCTTCAATTTGCAAGTCCAGTTATTTCTGTCTCACTGGGACACTTGAATGGAACAAACAGTGGATATTGCCTGCTGAGAAAATATTATAATTTAATTTATCTGTAAACATCTGAACATCATTATCACCTTCTGTATAACGCACAGCTACCTCAACAAATATGACATAATCGTTTAAAATAGTAAAGCTGCTTACCTATCAGGGATGCCCAGACGCTTCACACTTCTGTACACGGACAGAGTATTGGCGACATGACGGTAGTTGAACCAGAATCTGGATGTGCATACCTGTGTTTCAGACACACACACACACATGCAGACAAAGCAGGTGAGACAAGCACGAGCATATTGCACCTGCTGCAGGGTATTGATTAGCATATAGCATGTAGCATCATAAAGGATGCACCGTCAATGACTACTCACCAGCACCGCCCAGTTATTGGTGTGACCGCTGTTGAAGAACTGCCCTGCGCTGTCCTACATAACAAGTGAGAGGAGATAAATATGTTTTATAAACTCATCTCACTAGGCTCATCACCAAAATAGCTAGCAACCCTGTAGGTTAGCTAACGTTAGCTACAATCACAGCACAGGAGGCTAACAGGAGTGAAAGTTTCTGTGTGAAATGCGACGTGAAAC
Source organism: Macroramphosus scolopax (assembly GCA_901007825.1). Lineage (NCBI taxonomy): Eukaryota > Metazoa > Chordata > Actinopteri > Syngnathiformes > Centriscidae > Macroramphosus > Macroramphosus scolopax. Next base: position 8,532 of record CAAKHC010019860.1, read on the forward strand.
AAACAAACTGACTGAAGAATCCAGGGTTAATGTCGAGGTTTTACACTTACCTCGATGTTAATGCTTTCCGCGGTTAAGTATGATGCCAATAAGGTGAATAAAGTGAGTATTTTCATGGTGCTGCACTGTAAGTGTGTACATTTAGGAAGTGACTCCGCCCAGAGAGTACTTCCGGTTAGTACCTTTCCAAATAAAAGCCATGTTGTGTTTAATGTGGAGGGGAACACAAATCAATACAAAAAAAACTATAATTCCCACATGATTTAAAAGCAGTGAAATAAATCACAATACAAAATGAATAATAATGATATCAACTGAGGGACATTTGTCCCCCTTCAATAGTGATCCCAAGAGGAAATACTTGTTGAGTTGATTTTATTTTGCTTTTTCTATGAACAGACTGGCATGAATAAAAACATGGGAATCAATAAGAAGTAGAAAAGTGACTCTATTGGTAACTGGCGATGGAAATGGAAAGTGTGGAAAGTATTTCTTTACTCACCTTGTTTGTCATGCAATATGCTGCCTCAGTACACTTTAACGACATTACTGGGACCACAACAAAAAATCGCATACTGAATTAAAATCCAGGACTTCACATTGTAGAGACAAGTCTACCAATGACTCTCATCATGCTACAAATTGGCGTCATTTTCACACAGTTGCTACACATGGTCAGCCTATAGGTTTTCACCTAGACTTGTTATTGAGAGAAAAACAGAGTGTCAAAATCTTTGCAAGAGGTCAGCATCATAAGGCTGAGCAGGAAAATCACCACTACTTAAATAAGTGACTGACTCAAACTGTAGATGATATTCTAATGTGCTCTCCAAATAATCGCATTCCTTCTCTAATGAGTGGTGGCATACATATGACAGGCAGCAGATGTCATCGTGCCTGTCATGTTAATGCTCAAGTGTCTCGGAGCGCTTTTGTTACCCTTCATGCAAGTCTAATGCAATATTAAAGCACAGAAAGGATATGGTCTGTGGGAAAAGCAGCATTGCAATCAGTTTTGACACACCATGAAGCACCTTTACTGGTCTGCCAACCGCCTCAATATTCTGGACGTCTCCCCTCTTCTGCATTTCAACCTGCAGAATCCGTTCATCTTCCTGCACAATACTCATCATAGTAATGCCCTACTGAAAATGCATCATGTTCCAGAATGAAATTGCAGGATCGTGATGCGACAAAACAATTCCCAGGCGCATAAATAAAACCATGATTCCATTTGCTATCCATAAATTAGCGTTTACTGTCAGGCTGTGTTTTCCTAAGCAGTGACGAATACTTGGCCATGAATACATGACATTTCATTTAACTGGAGTGAACTCACTTCTGTATGCGCTAAGGTCATTAAATAATTGGATATGGCTCAGTGACATAACCAACAAGGAGACTTAAAGTCTGCAGTCCGGCTGTCAAGTGGATTAGTGGACTATAAGGGTTCAGTATGGGATATACCAGGAAATCAAATTATCCTAAAATAGGCTTGATCTTGTGACAAGTGGACTACAACTTCTATTGACCTGATTTGTTTCATGCATTATCCAAAAATAACATATTCCCTCATATATTGATATAAAAAGTAAAATCAGTACAAATTGTGAAATGTTACAACAGGCAACCATTCACAGCTGTCATGAGCTAATTCAATCAAAACTAGAAACACACTCTAACTGTGCAGTGTGTGATGTGGGATTCAATAACATGTGAAATGATGAGTCAGGGAGAAAGTTAGAAGCACCAGAATATCTTTGTACTTTCAGCTGCATGTGGACTGAATGTAGATGCAGTAGAGGTGTGTCGCTCACTGCCACCGTCTTCCGTGGAAAGTTATTTTGGATAGATGTGGATAGATGTGTCAGTGCTGTTGAGAGTGACCAGAGGTGCTTGGACAGCTGTTACTGTAAGCCTCCATCAGGAGATCCACTCAGGAGAGGCAAGTAATCCTGTAGACAGACTGGCACTCAGAGAGCTTAGACTCCAAACAACACTAACAACTCAATAAGTTGGGTAAATATTTTGGGATGGCAGGAACTGGGATTTCATATTGCAGATTCGGTCCCCTCAGTATTGACTCCATGGCTGCGCCCCTGCATGTGCATACAGATAATACCTCTTAAGCTGCACACCTTTGATGAAATGTAAAGGTTTATTCTTGAGGTTGAAAACAGAGAAACAATATCAGGGATTAGAACATCTGCTGAAGGTCGTCCGGGTGGTTTGTTTGAAAGCTGCAGCGGTTCTCTACAAACTAATTGGACCATGTTTTTATATTGTTTGCGGCTCAACTCTGCATATTGTTTAATCGGTTAAATTACGTTGGCCACCATCAACAAACCACCAAGTTCCAAGGCGGACAGTGAACACGTGACAGACGCGAGCTGGAGGCTGATGCGTGCGCTTTTTGGCACACCCAGCGCGCGCAACCTCTGTGCCAACAACACACACACACACACACACGCGTGCACACACACACGCACACACACAGGAGTGCTGTAGGAGGGGAGACAGACGACGAGCCGCGCATCCGCATCACCAAGGTGGGTGGCGCGGTGGCATCGCCTGCAGGAATCCAGTTGTAAAGTCCACACTCAATGAAAAATGCGCTGAGGGGCAAATCTGCCTGCAGCTCGCTTGTTGACCAAAGACAAGACTGAGACGTGTGAAGAGAAATCGCTCCGGACAAGTTGTGGTTTCAGAGGAGGATCCGACCGGAGATGAATACCAACGATGCCAAGGAGTATCTCGCACGGCGGGAGCTACCTCAACTCTTTGAGGTGAGATGCTGCGCGCGTTCACTCTATTATTTTGGAGAATAAACTGTCATTGTGTGTCTCGCTGCAGGTCAGAGTCACGGCGGAGATCTCTTCATGGTATTATGGTTGGTGGAGGTGCGAAGATGCGCACCTCTGTCAGGCGTTTAAATGAGATGATTCATAATATCCAAATAGCTTCCTATATTCTGTCTTTTACAGCAATCTGAAGCCGGAAAACAACATTTCTTCACGCCCCTCCTTTGCATAATTTGCTTATAATTGGGAGAGCTTGACATCTTGTGGATGCGCCGCTGGACACTGCGTTCCTTCTGGACATACTTATACATGATGCAGAAAAGGACCAGTGATACGTTAAATAACCAACTGACTCAGTGAAAATTATTGTTGAAAATGTAGCAAGAAACCCAAGTAAAGGAGCATTAATATAATTTAATAAAGTACGGTTGGGTGCCTATAATGAACTGTTATTGATGGATGAATCAGGAGGTTCTAGAACAAAGAAAGTGTTAGTGCAATGTAAACTCATTAAACTGCATTCACACACACACACACCGAAATATAATAATGAAGAATCATTCAATTTCCTGAGGGGATGGTTAATGTGCTCATTCACTTAATTAGGCATTAATCCGGAGTACAGTGCACTAATGTATGCAAGCAATCACTGCTTGTTTATTTACAGGCAGTTTAAATTGCATTGAGCAGTCAAGCGGCTCATCATTATCATAAATACAACGTACATTTACTGCTCACAGCTGCGGATGAGTGTATTCAAAAGGAATCAACTGAATAAGCACATCGAATCTCTTTCAGTGTGGGAAAGCTTTTGTTTTTTGACGCGGATGACGGTGGGAGATGTTAGTGAGGAGGGTGGAGATGAAGAGGAGGGTGGGTTTTGTTTTAAAACCTTCAGGATCGGGGGGACAAATGTCACCCGAACACAAGCTGGACTTGTGTTGTTCTCATATCCGTCGCCTGTCGTCTCCTCTCTGACAGTAAACAGGTCAGCGAGCTGCTGTGTTCACTCGCCAGCCGGAGTTCAATGAGCTTCTGACAAAGTTGTTGTTTTTTTGGAGCCAAGACAAGGAAGCCGGATCTGCACTCACTAAGTCAGGCTGCTCACTGCTCCCGCAGTCACTGAACATAAGTCATAACAAAGATGTAGCGATGCCAGAATCCCTCCGTATCCCCCCCACCTCTGCAACTCCTCCATCTTTATCTTTTATCCCCAGAGCCTGCTGACAGGTTTGATGTACTACCGGCCCGATGACCCCATCGACTACTTGGAGGGCTGCTTGAAGAAAGTCAGGGAGCTCGGAGGGTCAGACAAGGTGCGGTGGGATACCTTTGTGGGCCAGGAGAAGAAGCCCCTTCCCCCTCTCAACGGCGGCCAGTCACGCAGGTCCCTCTTCAGAAATGGTGAATATTGATAAGTAAAACATTAAACTGAAACTGGTTGATTGATCCATCAATAGGTGCTATTCATCATTAAAGTTCTGCTTTCTTTTGGATAGCATCATAGGACAACTGGGTTCTTTATTTAGAGGTTTAGAACTGCTGCAATAGATCAAATAAGACATTTAAATACGTCACATTCAACTCTACGAGCAAACAGTGGATGGATGAATTAACAGCTGCTGTTGATAAATTAACCATGATAAGAATCACTGGTCACAGTGTGAAATACAGCAGATTTCTTTTCATCCTTGCATGCATCATTTCTGCACAACGTCCTGCAGAGTAAATGCTGTCTGCTACTGTAGGTGCAAAGATCTACTTTGTAAGGATGCTGGCAGCAGTTCATCTTCCTCTCCTACACAATCAATGTTTTAGCCGGAAAGGGTGATGACATTTGCACTGCAGTGGTGGGACAGTGTTCACTATGTCTGGCAGGAATACTAGAAGACTTTTGATGAGGGGGATCTTTCGATTGACTTCCAGTATGAAGCACAGCTGTCTGCTCTCTCCAAAGTGCCAGAGGCTTGTTGAGAAAGCACAGCAACAACAAACACAGCAAACTGCTGCAGCTGCAACTACTGCTGCAGCTGCAACGACTGCTGCTGCTGCAGCAACGACTGCTGCTGCTGCTGCTGCTGCTGCTGCTGCTGCAACGACTGCTGCTGCTGCTGCTGCAGCTGCAACTACTGCTGCTGCTGCAACGACTGCTGCTGCTGCTGCTGCTGCTGCTGCTGCTGCTGCTGCTGCTGCTGCTGCAACGACTGCTGCTGCTGCTGCTGCTGCTGCTGCTGCTGCTGCTGCTGCAACGACTGCTGCTGCTGCTGCTGCTGCTGCTGCAACGACTGCTGCTGCTGCTGCTGCTGCTGCTGCGCTGCTGCTGCTGCTGCTGCTGCTGCAACGACTGCTGCTGCTGCTGCTGCAACGACTGCTGCTGCTGCTGCTGCAACGACTGCTGCTGCTGCTGCTGCTGCTGCAACGACTGCTGCTGCTGCTGCTGCTGCTGCTGCAACGACTGCTGCTGCTGTTGCTGCAGCTGCAACTACTGCTGCTGCTGCTGCTGCTGCTGCTGCTGCAACGACTGCTGCTGCTGCTGCTGCTGCTGCAACGACTGCTGCTGCTGTTGCTGCTGCTGCTGCTGCTGCTGCTGCTGCTGCTGCTGCTGCTGCTGCACACTGCTGCTGCTGCTGCTGCTGCTGCTGCTGCTGCTGCTGCTGCTGCTGCTGCTGCTGCTGCAACGACTGCTGCTGCTGCTGCTGCAACGACTGCTGCTGCTGCTGCTGCTGCAACGACTGCTGCTGCTGCTGCTGCTGCAACGACTGCTGCTGCTGTTGCTGCAGCTGCAACTACTGCTGCTGCTGCAACGACTGCTGCTGCTGCTGCTGCTGCTGCTGCTGCTGCTGCAACGACTGCTGCTGCTGCTGCTGCAACGACTGCTGCTGCAACGACTGCTGCTGCTGCTGCTTCATGCTCAAAGGATGTTAGTCTGTCTGTGTAGTTTCCCTGTGTTGACCCCCCTGACACGTTGGTTTGTCTTCCACCGTCCAGTAAAAGACAGATTGATGGTTGATTATCAACGTGGGGGGAACACTTTAACACCCCCCATTCATCACTGTATCACTCCAGCTGTGGCTTCCAACACGTCAAACTAATTCTTTGCTGGATTTTGCAAAGCAAAGTTGACCTCAAATCCAGCTCTCGTTTGACAATGACATTTTCCATCTGCATGGTTTTATTGGGTTTTTAAAGTCAGACATCTTTATTTTGATGGTGCGTGTGAGACTCGCACAGGCAAATTATCTTGACAATAATACTTTATAGTTGCGAGTCTTTGCGTGTGTGTGTGTGTGTGTGTGTGTGTGCGTGTGTGTGTGATAGGAAAATCTTTAAGCTCACAGGCATATCATTCATGCAGCAGAGATCTTGAATGATCTTTTTTTAGTATGAAAGATGATTTTTGAAGCATTAAGCTTTTATGAATTCATTGTACTATTGAGTTAAAGATGCCTGTAAGGCCTGTTATCATCTGCAGTGTTGAGCTACTGGGAGCTGCAGACCGGTCAAGGATCTTCCGTGTTTCCTCCTGAATGCATGTTATTGTGGCCGGATTGCCTCATTCAGGTGTTAAAATATTAAAAGCGACCCTGCAGATTGAGGCAGGAGGGGCAGCACTTGTTGAGATTAGCAGCCTTCGCTGTGTTTTCCTCCTAACAAACACCATTTCTGTCTATTGTTTAAATGAAACTGCACCACTCTTCTCAACTGAATCAATAAAAACCTAGATTTCCTTCATGCCATCTGTCTAGAATTATATTTTATTATCTGTGACACGGGGTAACGATATTAAACACACAAATTACAGCAGCTCTGTTCCCTTTGAAAAGCATCGAGCTTCGATTTCTATCTTTGCTAAATGTGTTACTGTCGTTAATGCTGTATAATCAGTGGTGTCATCGCCGGTGTAATTATCAAACTGGATGACGCAGCTTCATCTCTGTTTGAATGCATCACACTGACAGTTTCACCCTTAATGTGTTGATGATTGTTACAAAGACGTGGCCTTCACGGCGGCTCCTCCAAAGGGGATTGAACCAACGGGACACTTGATCCTATGGATTTAACCAGCAGGAGAAGATTGTACAAAATAAAGAGGCATTAATTAATATTGGTACTAATTGATATCTTTGTGTTTTGTGTGTGCCAGTGTTGCCCGACAGTCCCAACTTCCCCTACAGACGGTACGACCGCCTGCCTCCCATCAGCCAGTTCTCCATCGAGAGCGACTCGGACCTGTCGGAGACGGCGGAGCTCATCGAGGAGTACGAGGTGTTTGATCCGTCCAGGCCACGACCCAAAGTCATCCTCGTCATCGGTAAAGGACCAGCACAACACATCTGCACACACACATCTGTACGACCGTATGCACGAGGCAGAAGGATGACAATATTCTTCCATTAGATATCAGACACTTTTAGTACCAGAAATATATCTCCATGTGTAACATGGAAGAAAAAACAAGCATGAACGTGTTCCTTCATTATTACAGATGGGAGATGTTTATATAAAAAGGTTAAATATAAATGCTAAGTAAAAGTTTATATTTGACTCCCTGGAGGTCTAAAAATACACGGCCTTGATGGGAATCTAGAGGAGTGTGTGCACACAACCAGTGTGTTTTCCGGGTATTTTGAGCGTAGCCCCGCCTCCCCCTGTTTGTATCAGCGGGGTCGATCTTGCTGCATGTCACTCACTGCGTTAGACACTCGCGCTCTCCTAATCTGATTTCCTGCATGGGACCACATTAACCTGTCAAATACTTCCATTAATCTCAGAAATTAAGCAAGGCAGCTGCACATTAAGAGTAATGACCCCGGCTGAGCTGCAATGAAACACAGTGCTATTAATAAACCGTCAGTATAATAGTTTTAGGGGTTTTGATAAGCCAGAAAAGGACATCGCTGCTCTTTAAAAGCTTTGGGTTTCGCTTATCGGTGTGTCATCTGGGATGATCACACTGTCTATAGTGTGCATGATGAAGCACAAAGTCAGTTTCTGTTCCATCGAGGCGGCCACATCGTGCCCTATTTTAAAGTGGAACCAGGACGGCAGCAGCTGTCATCTCGTCGGAGGATTGTGGCAAATGTTTTGTCCGTCAGGTTTGTGGAGAAACAGACGGATGTAATGCGAGGTTGGAAGGAGGCGGGGTCAAAAGATCAACACAAGATCTCATCCCTGATCCTCATGCATGCTCACTCCGTGTATCATATCTGAAGATTATTTTGTTGTTGTCCACCTATTTACCTCGCTGCCTCACTCATCTGACCCTGAGGGTGAGTCAGCCCTCGTTAATGTTCTTCGCCAGGATGAGTCAAACTCCACAGAACAAGGCAAGAACATGAGAATGTTTTCCCACGTCAGGAATATGGAAAAACAAGTAATACAAAGTAATTGGAACACAGCAGAAAGAAAAAACCTTCAAGCAGGAGACTTATTAAGAACAGAAGAAATCAATTTGATAAGACACAGAACACGTTCAGGACTGCTGGCAAGGTCGTCCTGGTTCAGGTTTTAGAGAGATTTATAAGATAGACTGGCTGAATCACTGTGTTGAGGTTCCTCATGCACTGCAAACATGTCGACTGGAGCTGAGGGGATGAACGAGCTCAGACATCGGAGCAGGTAACGATGCCAGAATGCATATGAGGGAACACGTTAACTGCGACGTGTAGTTCAATTTCTGGGGAGGTGCAGGTCAGGATGCACCATCGAGTCAACACAGAATATAAATCAACCTTTAGATAAACATCTGTAGGCAACTGTAGCTAAAGAGTTTTTATGCTACCTGGTACTGAACTTTAAGAGGCACATTACAACTTCACTCAAACTTCACTGTTTAAAAACAGCACGATGATGCACACTCATCTCCTCCTCTCTTCATCTCCTCATCTCCTCTTCATCTCCTCCTCATCTCCTCATCCCTAAAAAAGAATCAATTCCCAGCACCACCATGATGGAATTCAATAACCAACACAGCTTGTTCTCCAAGTAATTTCACTTCACTGTTGCCTACCAGGATAAATGTTGGTCCAGTTGATATTTCCATGGTAACAGCACCATCCTGCTATAAAGTGCACTCGTTCAATAGAGAGGCAGCTCTCGTCTCACACTGACAGGCTTCTAACAAACTTCTGCTCAATCAGAATAATCGGGTGACAGATGGGACATTTGCTCCCACAGTTTCACCTCCACATCGTTGGGATCTTTTCTTATATTTAGATGAATTACTTCATTAGGAGTCTGTTGCTGTAAATGTCACAGATATTAAAACACTTGCTTATATGACAAACTGTGTGCAGCCATGTTAATATTTATTCAACTTTAAGGCATCAAGTCGAACGCTGTCGCCGCTCTGCACGTCCAGAATTAAGTCAAAATAAAAGAGACGATTTGTTAACAAATGTAGGAGGTTCACACGTTGTTGTTTCATCCGCCGCCCCGACACACACGTCTGTGCAAAGCCCACATACGCAGTAACACACAGTCACGAAGGGAGTCACAACACCCCATCACACATGACACACGAGCGGCGTCATGCATGCAATCCCATGCAGGCACGCATGTACGCACACACACACACACACACATACACACACATACACACACACGCACCTACGCAAATACTCCCACACATAAAGTTTCACACTCCCATACACCCATTTCACACACTTGATGGCACACAAGGCAAAATCTCTCCCAAAACATCAACAGCTCTCCCTCTGTGCTTTAGGGGGTCCTGGCAGCGGGAAGGGAACACAGAGCCTGAAGATAGCGGAGCGCTACGGCTTCCAGTACGTGTCCGTGGGCGAGCTGCTGAGGAAGAAGATGATCCACAACGCCACCAGCAACAGAAAGTGGAGCCTGATCGCCAAAATCATCACCAACGGGGAGCTGGCACCGCAGGTAGCGAGGAGAAAGAGGAGCGAGGGTGCGAGGGGGGGTGAAACAGTACTAACGAGAGGAGGGACGAGTGTGTCCAGTCGCTCGCAGGTCATTATCACAGCGTGCATGAAACAAGGAACTAATTAGCAGCAATCACAGGCACAGGCGTGTTGGAGGGAGGAGGAGGCTTCTCCATCATGTTAGCATCCTTCTGTACAAGGTAATGACTCTTCCTGGGAAGAAAATGGGCAGCGACCCCCTGCAGTTGTTTGTCTTCCACTCATGCAAACAGTCTATCAAAGATGCACATTGCACCCGTAAACATTCCCAGTTAAACAGGCGGAAGAAATTAACTCCATAGACGTATGAAGGAAGAAGACAGTCCCTGTTTCTAATATTTTGGCCACCTCATTTACATACTTGATATAATAGACTCCTGGACAGCGACACCACCATGAGGTAGAATGATTACCGCTCTGCCTGGTGCGAGGAGAACTCAGTCAGAGCTGTTGGTTTGGTGTTCGCAGTACCAAGAGAAGACTGCTAAGTTCATTTCCTTTTATCCAGACATCCATTAGCTTTAGTTGATGATGCAGGTAGAGCAGAAGCAAAGCTAAAACATAATTAAAGTGATTCATTTGATGAGTTGTTCTCAACGTGGGGACCATCAGGGGTCCTTGAGGGGTCCCAGGCCAACAAGAGTGGACACTTTCAGACACAGAGATGTTGGTGCTAGGAAGGACTTAATTGATGCGCTGATTACGTCATCTGAGGAGTTAAAGTCTGAGACGAAGCTCTCAGCAGAACAGTCCTTCATTTGAATTTTCTTTGTGTCAATTAACTCAAACATGTTTCCCTTAGCAAGCAAACAAAGAGTTCCCATGGAAACCAGTAATGTTCTGCTCCCTGGTGGCTCTGGGTTTACAACCACCAACTCTTTGAGATCTAACTGGTTGATCTGACACACGGCAGGCTGTACACCACATGTATAGTCCATGTCATTATCTGCTATAAATCAGGTTTGAGTTGCACACTGAGATGAAGCCGGACGAAGGATCCAGACGCAGGAAGGTGGAGGTGAAATGAAGCGTTTTATTGTGAGATCGTGAGAGGAGATCCAAACTTGCAGAGGGAAGCGGTGACATCACAGAGCCGACCTGAGTCTCAGGAAGACCTACAGGACTTCTTCCTGGGAAAAGGTTTCCTGTGCAGTGTGTCCCGGAGGACCGGACTCAGCTGTGCAGCCACGTCGCTGCAGCGAATCTATCAGACAGATCTGAGTCACTTCACTGACTCCTAATCAACTTGAAAAGTATGTTTGTTGGCAACTGACTGCGAGGCCGTGTGACCCTGAGTGTGTGAACTTGTGTTCCCTCCGAGCTCCCCCGGGTCTCCTCATAAGAGGCTGGAGGATGTTTGCCAGTCTGGGCTAAAATTAAAGACTGATGCTTTTTATTTTAGATCCATCTCCCGACCAAGAGCTTCTCTTTTTGTATTCCCGTTATAATTATTCTGCTGCATTCTTTCTTCCTCTGAATGTCCTTGTTCTCACATCAAGCGGCGACGCTTCCTCGCTGCCGTCGCGTCTTTCACCAGCAACACAAGACAAACTGCACACGCTCGGCTTTCATCACATATCGCAGGAAACTCTGCATAAGGAGGCGGCGGGAACCAGCGAGTGTCTATTACAGCATGAAGATCTCTTCACGAGGGCTGTGATGTTTAAAGGATCTGTTGAGAGCTGTTGATGTGTTTGAATGGTCCTCGTGAAGGGAGGATTTATTAGCTTCATCTATTTTTACCCAACACATTGGGGGCTGTCTCGTTCCTGTTGGAGTCAGACGTGCTGCCTGACGTTCCCGTGAGAGCTCCGACATCACATTTCTTAGATTGGCTTTTCTCATTTCATCTTACAAACATACTTTAATCTGCTCGATGGAGTCTAGATTAACTTTAATCTCCATAAGGTCTGCCAGGCTACGGCTCAAACTTTGAGGGTTCAGGGGGGGAAATAAACATCTGTGTTAGTCAGCGGAGGACGACGGATGTTTATTTTTAGATGCTTGCGTATCTGTGCCATATTGTGAGATTCATTCTTTTGACATTCGAACATGTTGACCTCCTCCAGCCAGGAGGAAGTAAGTGATGCTAAATGATGCTGGCACTCCCCGGCCTCAAGTGCTCTTAAGGAAGTCATTTCGCTGCAAAGTACAACTGGATAAACGGATGAATTACTGTGGGAGACCTCTGGTGCGCTGTCATAGCTCTACATTCACCTTATTTATGTCTCCAAGTGGTTTTACCTGATGGATGTTCATGGATCTCTGCAGCATCAATGAGATAATCTCGTCTTGCATGATCTTGCCGGAGAAGCCTTCAAAACAAACCTTCTGTACTGGGACGGATCACATTCATTTCAACCTATGAATTAAAAGACAGAGTTTTCCCTTTAATGTACTTCTCACATGTTTGTAAAATCATGTCCATGTTTGTTTTCCAGGAGACGACAATAACTGAGATCAAGCAGAAGATCATGAAGATCCCGGACGCCATCGGCCTCGTCATCGACGGGTTCCCCCGAGACGTCGGACAGGCCTTGTCATTCGAGGACCAGGTAAGCTTCCGGAACCAAGGGCAGGTTTTAACACATAATCTAGATTAGGCTGTGAAACAGACACTTTATTTCTTTCATGGGTTCAAGCTGGTGGGACGGCTGTGCTGCCTCCTGCTGCTCTGTATTCACGGCCCCTCTCTGCTCCTCCGTGTCTCTCATGCTCTTCATCAGGCAGCAGAGAGAATCCAGATTTCATTTGCTACATCGACATACTGTAGATGGTTGCAAACTGCCCAGTCGTTCCTCACTGGTCCTGAAATATTCAGTTTGGACACGCTGAGCTCTGACAGACTGTCCGAGAGCAATAATCACCAGGAACGAACCGGATCAATAAAGCTTTACCTGACGGCGTTGGCGGTTTCTCCAATCCTGAAAACATCATTTTTGTAAATAAAGAGGAAGAAGCTGAGGTCCAAAGGTCAGAGGAGAAGCAGGTTCTGACAGGTCACCAAGGAAGCAGCAGGAGTAATCGTGGGTGGGATTATTGGAGGAGCGGTTCCTTCCCCTGCCTCAACATCCACTGCTCTGGTGCCCTTGAGCAACGCATATAACCCAGAACTGCCCCCCATGCATCCCTATAGAGGCAGCCCGCTGCTCCATCCTGCAGAAGAGTTCTTCCCTTTAGGGATTATTAAAGTATTCCAAAACATGAATAAACAGCAGCAGAGACTAAACGATGCGCCTTCACTTCCCCGGAGGGTTTGTTGAACCGCAGCCGCATGTTTCCGACATGGAAATGTAAATTTATATTTCACAGTCGAGTGGCGAACTGTTGCACGCTGCTTTTAGGAGGGCTGATGCTCTTCATCGTATTTAAACTCACTTAACTTCCATCAACGTTGTGATGAGCGCCGGTTGACTCCTGCAGCAGAGCGGCTGTGTGAATGGGCGGCGGGTCTCTCCGGGTCGGAGCGAGGACGACCTTGTAATCACATAACTTCAGCTGCATCAAAGGGAACGAAGGGATTATTATTCCAGGGGGAATATTTGATTGCTTCACAGAGGCAGAACAGATGTTATTTTAGCGGTGGTCAAATCACAGGAACAGATTATCTATTGATGCTGTGTGAAGCTCCGTCCGTCCTCGGTTCTGTTCTACTGAACCCCATTCAGTTTTAGATTAGAAACACGGTTTAGGTCCTTTAAAGTCAGTTGAAGGTCCTCGGTGCCTTGGAAGGCAGAATCTGCGGAAAGTCCTCCTCATCCTCCTTATTTCATCTTTGCTCTGACTTTGAGGAACAAAGCGTGAGTACGTTTATCAACCCACAGTTTGTTAAGACACTGAAGCCGAGCACGAATATGAATATCAAACAGCTTCACAGTCTACAAAGTGTGGCCCCCCCGGCCTCGGCCAATCAGAGGCTCCCTGCTGCTGTCAGTTTGAAGCTAACAAATAACCAAACAGACACTCTCCCTGTCTGGCCACTGTTTTTCTCATTTCACACCAATTACTGAGATCGTAACACACGTAAAGTCACATTCACACAAAGGCTCGCTGATCCGTCAGATACGTGATGAACACAGCTGCACACTGCCTCACTGCAGCACCACGCCCAGTTACCTCTGCGGAATATAAAGATATTTAAATATAACACACTTTGTATAAAAGCATCTCTAGAGTGCAAACCTACAGCAGGACGATGGAGTTTTCTGTATAATCCTGCTGTCAGTCAGGCAGGTGAAGGGAATGAGCTGGTGCACTGAAGAAGGGCTGGATTATCACACATCTGATCCTCGAAGTGTTCCATACTGATGTGTTTTTAATTGTTTTTAAGCCACAAACAAACTCTATGTCTTATAGAATATAATATAATTCGAGAGCTTCAATTAATTGCTTTGTCAATCAACCAAAAAAAAACCAAATCCAACTGTTTTGCTAATCTCTTCATGGTTGAGTTAGTTTTCCACAAAATTACACCTCATATTTTGTTTTTTAAACTTCTTTATTGTTAATCCACCGTAGCTTTCTTTAATTGACAAAACCATCCACCAATTTAAAGATAAACTAATCAGCATATTGATAACGGATGAAGATGATGAGGGAATTTGTGCACCGGAAGACAATTACAGGGAGATTATACATCCGTTAATGTCAAACCACATTCTAAAGATAACAAGCTTTAATAATTAGTCTGTTTGTTTACTGTAATATACTATAGATTACAAACTGTGTGTGTGTCTGTACAGAAGTGGTCCTCTCTTTTATCTACCTGATGTATCGCAGAGAAAACTGCCTCTGGCATCGTGTATGGATTCTTCACCCGTCACACTAACCGCTGAGGACGGATAACCCCTCTCTCACGTCTTTGTTATACTCTCTCTCTCTCCTCTCTCTCTCTCTCTCTCCTCTCCGGTAATTGTGAGGCGGCCAGGTCCGAGCGTAATGAGAGTTTATAATTTGCTTGCGGCTGTCTCCCGGTCCACCTCGCCTGACAGCAGCCTGCTCGGTGCCTGTTCCCCCCGCCTGAGGCTGCCAGAGGAAACGAAGGAATTAGATGATATAAGAGGCTGGCTCACGTACAGAGAGGCAATTCTAACAAGACAAAAGCCACACAATCAATCCC
>CAAKHC010019861.1:0-14823 GCA_901007825.1 Macroramphosus scolopax
TTAAAGCATTATCTTTTTGGGGACATAACTCCAAATAAACAGCAAAAGATCATATTGATGAATATTTATTGCTAATTAATATTGTTATGTATAATGTCAACATCTGCCTATTTACTCACCCAGTGGACACAAAGTATCACTAGTATTCATTTGCAGTCATTTGTTTGTTCTGTCTAAATAAACGTTTCCTCTCAGTTAAGTTTCAATTTAGTCTCCAAGAAAATATATCTGATTAGCAATCCTAGTTTTGACTGTCGTTCCAGGAATCAATGAAAACCCTGAGAGCTTGAAATGCTGGTGGTGCTTAAATAAATCACAGTTTTCATTTATTTTCAAATTAATAGATCCTCTGAAAACTGCAGAAAATATATTTGAGGGATTAGTGAACTATCTTGAATGAAATGAATTGAAAAACACTCCCAGCTCACCTGAAGCTTCCAGATCTTCTTGCTCTCCTTCGATACCTGTCCCACCGTCTCCCCCATCAACGCGATCAACATGTTGAGCAGCAGCACAAAGGTGAGGATGATATAAGTGACCAACAGAATGAGGAAAACCGCCGGGTACTGTGCGCTGTGGATCATGTCCAGTTCTCCCATCCCGATCGTCAGTTTAAAGAGGTCCAGTAAGAAGGTGCTGAAGGTGTCTGGGTCCCTGCAGTTGGGGTAGGTGGGGCAGCCGTCATCACACACTGTGCCCGGGGGTGGACACACGGTGAGCAGGGATACCAGGGCTGTGGGTTGGAGACAAAGGAGAACAGGTTGGCTGTCAGAATGAGAACTTACAATATGCTTATTCATATTAATTTACTTGCTTGTCAAATTTGTTTCCTTCTGTCAGATGAATATGAAGCTAAGGCTAGCTGTGCTATGTTAGCTTAGCACAGCTAAGGCTAGCTGTGCTATGTTAGCTTAGCATGAAGAATGAACGCAGTTCTACTTTAAACAGATGAGCTATGACATACGCTGGTAGTTGTGTTTACCTTTCTACAGAACCTAGGACACCGGGGATATTTTGCTTAGCTTAGCATAAGTACAAAGGTCAAAGACTCTTTTCATCTAACAAGCACATAAACTGTTTACAAAAACTGTCCCTTTAAATAACAAACAACTGTTAAGTAAAGACGACCGTTAGCTTACCTGATGCATATCCAATCATGAAGAGCACGTACACGAGTAGAAATCTGAAAAGGTCTTTGAAGAGAATCTGGGAAGCGAAAACCAAAAGTGTTAAGATGCAACGTGAAAATATTTGAGGCCTGTTAGTTAACTTTCTCTGAATTGGCTTCACCTTCTGTATCATGATGCTGTAGGTGCCAGTGAGCTTCAGGCCTCTGGTGAAGTAGAGTGTGTTCATCCAGCCCAGGACGAGTGCAAACACCATCACAGACACATAGGCCTTAATGCCAGCCAGGTAGAGAGCAGCTGTGACTATGATGAGCACAGAGTAAATGAAGCTAGGAAGGACAAAGAAAACATTTGTCAAGGGTACAGCTCCAGCGCTAAAGTCTCACATACTGAGATCATACGTGAAGGCACAAAGTAGACACTGCAGCCATGTTGCTGATGATTTAAATCAACATATCCAGAGAGGTGCTCGACATTATCTGCTCTTTGTTTCCATCATGGATTTAATTAAAGATGTAAACTATAAAACATGGCAGGGATGAGGTTAGGGAAGTAATTAGGTGATTCAATTAGGAGAATGCCAAATCTGCCTCGGGTAAAAGTGAGCGAGAGCTGCAGCAGAGGTGAGGAAGACGGGGGAGCGAGGAGGCAGCGCGGAGACTTACTACAGCAGTTGAAACGAACCATCAATAAATAATGACTTCACCCCAGGGCACTTCTTCAGGAAGAGGTCCTTAATCTGCAAAGAGCAGAGGAAACATTTCCATAAGGGCAACAACACGCTCATTACAGATTTGTGTTGCATGCAAGGGACTGGGAGACAGCAGTGAGCAACTAGTGATCAAACAATCACTCACATTGGTGATAAGGAAGAAGATCCCTGACGCTAATGTGATGATCTCTCCCGCCATTCGCAGGTAGTCAGTAGAAGTTGTGTAGGGATACGGAGGCTGCAAGGAAGGAAGAGGGGATGCATGGTCATTCAGTTCAATTTAATTGATGAATTACTCAAATGATATAATCAACCTTGATAGTGGATTAACTGTCTGTCATTATTCAAGCAGAAATGTCAAATATAAACGGTTTCAAATTTCTCAAATGTAATAGATTTCCTGTTTTATTTAGAATGTGCAAACAGAGTTTAGCTGTCTAATCTAGTTCTATGTCAGCTGTCTCTGGTCAGGAATCATCGATCAGTTCCCATACCACAGGGCCATGTTGTGAATGTTTCCTACTCACCGTTCCCTGTGTGGGATGGTAGTAAGCCACTAGGGTGAAGATGATCATGGTGATGATGTAGGAAACTACGCTGATATAAAATGTGACAGCAGCAAATCTCTGCCATTTGGTCCTCAACAGCTCATTGATGGGCTCCACTGCCAGCATCTCGTGGCGGTTCTGACAGCAGGACGACAAACATGTTACACAGAAGGAATCTTTGATGCAACTTCTCTGTTTTTTCTCTTATATATGTACATGCTTTGATTGCTTTTGATATCCTGGTATTGAAAGAAACTATATTGTATTTCAGCTGTATTTTTTAACAGTATTGTCTTTTTCACCTCATTACGACTGTTGTAGACGAGGATCTCCAGCACAGACGGTTCCTCTCCACAGGTGTCCAATGAAGACAGGTCGTAGAGGGAGGAGTACACCGGCCCGTAAGCCCAGTCCTTAAACTTACGTGACAGGTGACGGACTTCCTCATCTTTGATCTCACGTCGGATAATGTGCTGAAAAACCTGAAGGAGTACGGAGAAGCTGACTTACTAACATTTTACTGTAATGGTGTGAATGTCTTATTTTCAATCTGACTATCATTATCATTCGTACCCCTATCTTGCCCAGCTTGGCCGCCATCATGAGAGGTGACATGCAATCGTTGTTGAACACTGCCTCCAGGCTGCAGTCTGGATAAAGCTTGGCGCTCTTAATTAACAGCAGGTCATACATCTTTGTGAGGAAACGCGTGTTGTCCTTGGTGTTGTCCGCGATGTGCACCAGGGCGTGCAGGACTGTGTTTCCACGGGAATCCTGCCGCCGTAGGTCGACCTTCTTGTGTGGATTCTCAGTCAGGTAGTGCACAATGTTGGGCTGGTTCGTGCATGCAGCCAGTGAGAGAGGCAGCTCACCTGGGGGAACAGGGAAAGCGTTCTAAATTCACAGAAGACGAAGGAAAACTGCATTTCAGATTAAAAATACGATAATCAACAGGAGGGTTAATTAGGAACTGTAGCTGGCTTCTGTATGTTTTTGCAAAGCATACTAAACATGGATCAAAGCCTTGAGTTAAATCCCTGCTATGAAAACAGCGCAATTAGCAGTTGTTTGAGGGAGGGACGGGATGGGGCCAGAGTGCCAAAAGCAGCTGCTGAAAATGAGCCGTTGCTATGGGTGACAGATTACTTTGTCACCTCACATAGAAACGCTCCTCTTCATGGATTTGCACGGGTGCATGCAGAGTGTTAGCGTGAGTCTAAATCCCATTAGCCATCAGCCCTGCCAGGTTCCTGTTCACCTCACTGCAAAGCTCCGCAGCAAATTACTCACACTGCGCCCAGACACGCTGGGATTTGGGAATGACAACCGTGCTAAGTGCAAATAGAAATCATCTCCTCTGTGATGAGTGAGGAGTTTTACACATGAATGTAATCAAATAAACAATTCTTAAAACTGCGTTGGGTCAAAACATCGAAGAAGTTAGTAACATATATACTATCTTTCTCTGCTGGAGAGTAACAAGAGAATCAATTCTATTTGTTGTCGCCAGATGGTTAAAATGACGGCGCTATAAATAAAAATGAGTCTGGCGAAAATAAAAAGCACTGTGATTAAGGAGGCAGCGTCCCACCAGTGGAGGGCAGTGTTGAGTTAAGTTAAAAGGCTCTGGTTTATTTGCCTTGCTGGTCTTTAGCAGGACCCTTCCCACCAGAACAGGAAGTTTGCTTTTCACTGCAGAACACAGACACCTTTCATTTATAACACACATCTTGAGAGAATGACATAATGTTTGTCCTTTCATGTGTTTTCGGAGAGTTTCTCGTACGATACTTCAATAAAGCTGTTGTGTAAGGTGATGTTCAGGTTACTGCAGCCTCCTGGCTGGGTTGCTAAGCCACAACCTGCCACGTTCAGAGGAGGAAGGGTGGAGTCTAGTGTCCCTTCATTTCTCTGTGGCATTGAGGGTTGGTCTGCCAGGAAAATGTGGCATGTTGTAACTATTTCACCTTGGCAGCTGCCGTAATATGCACAGCAAAAGTAAAAGACAGAGCGACCAAGTGTAAGTATTACAGAAACCCTGAGCCAGTGTGACCAGTGAAGTCACAGCAGCCACAGACAAACCACACCATTGCTATCATATGAGAAAACACAGTCAGACTTCCTGAACTCTATGACTCCTGGTCTGCAGCATTAAGGTTTAAGAAGGGTTTGCTATAACCATAAATATTTCCAAACTACATTTATTGTAGGTCATTACCAAAGTAGAAGTAGCCCCCCTCGTCTCTTGGCTGGAAGAAGCGTCCCCTCGCCTGTGCGTGAACATCAGCTCCCTTCTCCACCAGCAGCTCCACATACTGCTTACAGCGTCGCTCTATAGCAATGTGGAGCGCTGTCTGGCCTGGCAAACAAACACAGATCACACGATTGACTTTTTATGTACTTCAAATTAATTAAAACAACTTCCTCTGCTTAATGAAATTGAAAATGATAAACTAATTTGTGTTGGCCAGAAATGTGAAGGGACTTTCTGTGAAGGAAAGAAGCACAGACACATGTGGGGTGGAGGTCATAAAAACAATTACTGAAAGCTGCAAAGAGTTAGTGATGTGCAGGTTGTTTCTATGGAGACAGTGCCCGTAAATGTTTGGATGATGTCACATAAAACCCCCAAGTTTTCTAACTGGATTATTAAGAAAAGCAGAGTAGATTTCAGGCAGAGAATGAGTGAACATGAGCAACTCAGACAGAGAAGTTCGGCAGTACTTCCTTTAGCGTTATCTGTTTATGTGTGTTCATTTTGGAATGAAAGCCGAACAAATGAGGCCTGGGTCTCCTCATTAACAGAGCTGTAAAGAGTCCCTGGGCACATACATGCTGTAAATACTTCCCCACAATAGAGCCTCACCCACCAAACCAGCAAGTGTGTTCTGCAAAATGTCTCTACCAGCTGCGACTCAGTGGGAGATGAAGGCACCACACGGCTCGTCGAAAGCAATTCAAACCTTCATATTCATTCGTGAAGAAAACCCTTTAACCTTAAATGAGTATTAACCAACAGATTTGTATAATGTTGGATCGTATGGTTACCTCTGTAGTAGACATCCCTGAAGGACGTATTGATGAACTCTCGGAGGTTTCCGGTCTTCTCTGCTATGTCCACCAGCAGTGGGATGGTGTCGTTCTGACCGTTGTAAAGGTTCAAGAGGGCTTTAGGGAGACACGTCTTACCCGTGGAGGGCTCTGTTAGAAAAATTACATAAAAACAAAGTAAGTGTATGATTCATTGTTTGGTCCTATGAAAGCATTGAATGGAATAATGTGACTTTGTACTGTATGCTCGTGAATATATGGACAAGGAGAATAAGTAGATAAAGGACTGTTTTGTGTGCATAATTCGGGGTTCATGGGAACAAAGTATAAAAGACACGGTCCACATCTGTTTCTATTTTTAGTCTCTTAGTTTTTAAAATGTCTATCAGACCCACTTAAACTTTCTCAGAGTCAACAGCTTGCTGTGATTTCTCTCTGCTCCCTGTTATGTGCCTACAAGAACTCCTAAGACACACACACACACACAATCGCACACAAACAGGAAGCTTTCATTGGGCCGCCTGCCGCTGGCGCAACAAAGACTCTGACATAACGCCACCTTTTCCCGCTCCCATCCGACTGAGCCAAGAACAGCAGAGACACAGAGGAGCAGGGAACACTGAAGGTCAAAGGAGAAGTATCAGAAGATAACAATGCATTTCTGCTTTTGAGCAAAAGGGAGGTTTGAGACTCAGGAGTTAGAAATCGAAAGAAATTGTGTGAAATGAATCTACATAATCCGCACCTCAAAACAACCAACTCATCAGAACACAGAGCGCATTCTATCCCCTTTACACTTTAACAGTTGTCGCTTAAACTTTACCTCTGAACTCCTCATCCGTTAACCTCTTCTCGTTACTTTGCAGGTACTCCAGCAGACCCTCCAGGGCCTCGGGGTCTCCACGCGACACACTGTCAAAGAGGAGGGCGCGATTGAAAACCTTCACCACCTTTGGCGGCTCTGTGCTTGGAACGTCATCAACGGATGTCTCAGTTTTACTAAGAGGACACAGAAACATGACATGGGGTTACCATCAGTATCATCACATGCAAGCCTTTTACTTTACATTGACAGAAAATGAGCAATTGACCCCAGTGTGGAATCGAACGGGCGGCTGATCCACAAAACCTTGTTTAAGCAATCGTAACACACGTGAGTGCTCCTGTAAATAGACCTCAGTGAGTATGGAGCAGGCAGGGCGGCCAGGAACGGGCAGCAGCCTAAATATTACCTCAACGGCTGTAGAGGACCCAACAACATGCCCTCTGTTAGATCAGGGAACGGCCTGAATAAGAGGTCCACAGTGTGTGTGTGTGTGTTTGTACAAACTTCCTCATGTGGCACACCTCTGTCTACAGAGTGGCAGTTGAAGGAGATTTTCATTTGTATGACAAGGTTTTTCCAAACCAAACTGGAAAAGAAATGCTGTTAAATACTTAAAGTTACAAGAAACACACCATTATTAGACCTCGGAAACACACAAGAATGGATCTCGTACTGATCCGAGTGTCGTTCAGAGGCAGTGACGCTCTATCTCACCCTCTTGGGAGCTTCTTCCTGCGTCGTTTCTGGTTACTTGTGTTTCTGTAGGTACCATAGTCAAAGAGAGAGTCCATGGGTGCTTTCTTTGGACCTGGAACAACATTCGACTCATATATGGTAGATTCCAATAGGTCCATAGGGTTGGAAATGCCCTTCTTGAAAGCACCCTGGAACTTCATCCGCAGGTTCTGCCTGCCGTCCACAAGCTGGCTGGGCGGCACCAGCTCCTGGACCGGAGTCTGACTTGTGTCCTGAGCTGACGGGGAGCCATCCACATTCTCAAACAGGTCTGAGAGCTCCCCGTCGCTCTCGAGCTGAGAGACACCATCGCCTGTGTCTACAGAGAGAGACGGTTTGGCAGAGCCGAGGGTGTCGGCCTTGGACAAGGCAAGATGGCACCTTCTCAGGAGAGTGGCAGCAGAACGGCCCTGGAATAAACATGATCAGAAAACCGAGTGAGCTGCAGGGCACTTTGATGTATGAAAAAGATCTTAATCTGTTTAATTTAAGTAGACATCCAAATTAGTATAAAATAGGAATGTTTTTCCTTCTACATATTTCATAAAACTACAAATTTCATATTCTTTTGTGCTCCTTAGATGCATCTGATTTCTGTAACAGAAATGATGATGATGATGATGATGATGATGATGATTGACCTTATCACATCCCAGGTCACATGCATGAGGATCATGAACAAAATAGAGGAAGAAAGATGTTCAAATAAGAGTTAAGAGCTCCAGTTGGCTGGTAGTGATTAACAATAAGCCAAACTGCGTGCTGTGAAGGAGCATGTCCCAGGGACAAATATTTCATGCCACCCTGTTTACCAAGACATATGCAATCACTTTTAGAGGAGCAAACAAACCCTGGAACGTTTAAATGCTGTTTATTCTAAAGTATACATTTGGCATTTAACCCTAACGTACCTCATTCATCCCTTTTGTCACAACGGTGTGTCAAATTCCTCTTCGGGAGAAAGTGGCAATGGTGCTGCAGCATGTGGGCACCCTGAAGACACAGAGAGGGGTTACTATCAACTACTGACATGCATTCATAAACAACACATCTGCACGTCATGGACAACATTAGAGCGGCTATGGTGTCTGCAGTTTGGATACATGGAAAACATTGCAAAGGAGTGACGTCGAAACCAATAATGTAGCTGTGAGTCCGGCCTTTCGTTGATCAAAGGAGACATTTTTTCTAGTGGGCTGAATCACACCACCTGCCTATTTAACACAGGACACAAAGACTTACTCTTTACACAGAGTATACATACATCGCTTCAGCCTTCCTGGATACTTTTACATACATGTCAATGCTTTTTATGTCATCACAGGAGAGTTTGTACAACATGCCATCAACATGTTCCTTTTGAATCCTGAGTTTGCTCGTGTCATTGAAGTCTTATCCAAGCCAGACTGGGCTGTAAAGGAGCAGCACAGACAGGGGAGCAGGGGCACCAATGAGGGAGAAGCATGACTCACGGCTGTGGATTATCATGCCTTTACACTTCACCGGGCATTTGATAGTAAAAAAGACAGATGGACAAAAGATGATGCCCCTGATTAACTTTAAAAAAAAAAAATTTGAACAATGGATCTGGAGGTGTCTGAGGGCAGAGACAACCCACTGCGTACTCATGGATCAGGTTCATAAAATATCAAGTGGACCCTTAGCTCACACTTTTACCACTCACTGGGTGACAGAGTGGAAATTCACTCGTGAGAGTCTCTGCTTCCTCTAATGTCCCCTATGAGATGAGGGGCTTCCTGCTCTGCTCTGTCACTGATATGACACTACACAGGACAACAGAGGTCAAGACTGCCTGGAGACAACAAACATCTGGGAATACGATAAAGCCGAAGAAATAGTAGTATTTTAAAATATGATAAATACACAGAATTTAGATTGATAGAAGCAGTTATTACTAAAAATAAATACAGTATATGAAAAGCCAATTTTTTTTATTCTTAAAGTGTGGGTAATAGTTTAAAACTCTGTAACAGTGTGTACATATGAGTTGTTTAAAAGTTTAGGCTTGTCATTCATTAATTATTGAACTCATATAAATTGATTACATGTGAAGAAGAGTGCCAATTAGAGATGTTACTTACCTTGATCTCACCGGTTGATCTTATTTCTTAAATAATGCTTTTCACTAGGTGTTTCCAGAGTTTTATAACAAGATGAATCTTTGGTGTCTTGTTCAGCGCTCCTCAGGTGAATGAAACCTAAACCAGATGACAGAAAGTTCTTTGACTTAAACTAGGGTGAGTCTCTGCTGCTGTGTCTGCCCGGCTGTCGTCACTGAACAACGGATGCTTTTACACGGATTTAGGGTGGGACTACAAACTTGGAGCCAACACGGAAGTGACGTGCAGTACCAGTGGTGGCCGACAGGTGCGTGCTCCTAGCAGAGACCCATTGAACAAGGTGTTCACTGCTCAGCAGCTCCTGGACAGACAAAGACCAGTCTGTTCACTTCACAGGATGCTACAAGGAATTATGGATATGGAATATCTCTTCTCCTTCAGAATTTGTTGGTGATCATTTAACAAGTTACTTATTATTATTGATTGTTTATTTATAACCCAAATGAACAGCGTAAGTATACTTTCAAAAAACAGATTTTATAAACTTTAGTTTACTTTTTAAATGTTTAAAATGACTATACTTCAGGTTGTTTAAAATTGAAACCTCTGAGGTATCCCTTAGAATATCTACTGCATTGAAGAATGCCTTAATAGATCAAATTAATAATTGTTCTATATATTTTTGTTAATTTGCTTACCCGGAGTTAAATCAAAGTACAGCAGATACCTACAGCATTAGAAGTATAATTTTGTTAAATGTACCTAAGCTAAACTGACAAAAATGCTTAATATATCCTGTCACTGTATTTTAAGTTAACACAATTTTATTGCATTCAAAATACAATGGAATTACAATGGAAATGTATTATATAATAATTAATATTTACTTATTTATTAGATTATAATATACTGTACTGTACAAATCTTTAAAGGGACTAGGCCCAACAATTTTGATAAATGTGTTTTAAATGTAAATGTAGTGGAGAGAAAACAACAATATTTCAAATGTGTTGTACAAAAAGCAAATGGAAACATTAATATTAAGCACGAGCAGCTGAAAATACAAAGTAGTTCAACAGCCTAGAGTAAACGATGTGTAGTAGAAAATACTGGTCGGAAATTGCAGGAATGCATAATAATGAATGGACAAAAGAAATGTCAAAGAAACACCCAACTCTGCAGGTATGTTTATTGCATACTGTAGTAAACACAAGTGGAAAATACTGTACTTGTTAATCCTGCACTGTGCACACACTGAAACCTACAGTGCTTTCAGCCACAAAAGGCGTTTCATAAATTTCAGTGAATGCACTGAACAGTATTGTCTAAGCGAAGGCCATCAACATATTTGCTTTATAACGCTTTATATTCCCTTAACAATGAGATTTAAGGAACCTACACATTCAGTTTTATGAAAGCACCTGAGAGGAAAAAGGACTGAAGGACACTTGCTGCTAAGACACATTGCTTTAAAAAAGTAGGAAACCTAAATATGCAAGTCTGCCATGCTATGATGGCATGTTAGAAAGTCACTTTGAGTACAAGCAGAACACATCTTCATTGATCCGCTGAAAAACCCTTTTTACAAGTGATTAAAATGTTTTACACAAACAGGTTTGCAATTCAACTTTAAAAAACCCTTTACAACATTTACAAATATCGTAAACATGTTGGTGGATCGTTTTGAAGTATTCCAAGTCAAAATTCTGTCCAGCAATCAAATAAGTCACAATAAATGATGAACAGATTGTTGTTGTACTTATTATTTTCGGTAATGTTCATAATGCAGCTTAACAAAAAAACAACTCGCACGCTCGCTAAATTTTACATAGATTTAAATTTTGCATCAGTGCTGGTATGAATGAGTATAAGTAACACTTTGATTGTTGGTTACATATTACAATATCATATTACTCAACATTATATGTATGTAATTATCTACGAACACATTTTCACAAGGTGAAATCTTAAAAAGAAAGACAACAGAAATAAAGTTTTTCAACCTGCAGCTGCGTTGACAAGCTCCTCTTACAATTAACAGTGTGAGGGGAGAAGAAGAGAAGAGTGAAGGTGTGAAGAGAAAGCAGGCAAAGGCATGTAAGAAAAAAGAAAAGTGCACAAGCATTTGATTCCTACTGAGAGTGTATTTCTGATACACTCTCAGCAGGACGCACAGTACCCTCACAGACGACCTGATGGAGACGGAATATCATTGATTTTGTAAACAAAGTACATGACCAGAAGAGTAAGGCAGCCCTGCAGTCAGACTGTGTAGTCCAGCTCAGCGTTCATCTTATTGTACACCTCATAAATTACATCAACGGTGGCAGAGAAGTTGATCAGGAATTTCTTTATTTTCTCCAAACATTCTTCTTCCTTGACCTCCCGGCCTTTGGAGAGGGCTTTCAGGAAATCGGACTTAAATGGTGCCGTGAATAAAGCTGCCTGAAAGAAAACAAAAATGCCAAAGTAATAAAGAATTGTGTGCATTTTATATCCACATTTCAGAACTAATAAAAGAGTGAGCATTAACTGCTCTCCTTAATATGCATCTCTGATAAAAGAAAAAAACACACACCTTAAAAAGCTGTTGAACCAACCAGCCGTGGTACCTCTTCAGCGCTATTTCATACGCTTTGGTGACGTTGACTCGGATGAGGTTTGGGTTGTTTTCATCCTTTTCACCATCCACCAGGCTTTGAAGGAGGACTTGAATAAATCTTAGACCCCTTGGTTAAGGAAGAGGCAGATCAGCACAGTGATTATGACTGCAGCCTTCCCTCAACAGAAGAACACATCCAAATGGTTAAAAAAGACGAAACCTTTTGAGCCACATGAGTGCCAACGTGGCTCCAACTTTGGGCCATTGTGCTCCATGCATCTCCTTCTCTGCCTCCAAAATCCCCTGAAGTGTCTTGAAGCGTCCAGGGTTGGTATCATACACTGCCTTGATTTTCTAAATGCAAATACATCTTGTATATTATCACATAACTGAAACTTAGAACACTCCAGTTTGCTGTGGATGTACTTACCATGATATTCCCTGATAGGTCAGCCTTAATTGGTGCAAAGATAGTAGAGCCGAGGCAGTCTGAGGGGAAATATTGTAACAAGCATGTCAGAGAAATAAAAAAAATGTATGTTGTATTAACATAGTGCACGTAGAGTACATCAGCGTTCTTTGTAACATCTTCGTTGACTTAACTCATGAACCGGATACATCAATTTGCAATCAAGAATAATAACTATTTTTTAATGGTCAATGGGTTGCATTTATATCGAACCTTCCAATTCGAAGCATGTTACAATATTTCCTCATTCACCAGTTCACACACAGACAGGCAAGGTACATCCAGCTCTATTATGGGATCAGTGTCTTGCTTAAGGACACTTCAACACAGTCTCTGGAGGAGTTTGGGATGGAACCAGTTAACCTTTGATTACTAGATAGCCACCTGCGAGTCCTGCTTGTGGGTCCAATACTAACACCAACCCTTACAAAACTTTAAATAGAATATTGGGAACATACTTGACACATTTGCTGATTAACACCACAATTAACAATTAATTTTCAGACACTTCATCACAGTATCATTAGATGTCCTAATTAGGCTACTAGAGTTCCTGAGTATTTGGTGACGGGACAGAGAATAATGAGACGGGTAGAGTGCCGACCACACACGGCTCCTGGTTGACCCACTGACACGACACACAGCGTTCAGTTCCCGAGCGTCAGTGCAAACTACGCATGACTCAATTTGCCCTTTTGTGCTGATGAATTGCCACAACACTGATGGTAACATATCTGGTTTCGGAGACAGCTTCGCCTTGAATGTCTCTCTATATATTTCGCAGTCTTCACAGGATCAAGATTTTAGTTGCAAATTGGCATTACCTTTGGTAACTGAAGGCAAAGATAAAAAGGTTATAAAAACAAAAACTGAACAAACTTGAAAAAATAAAACAAGTGTAAACTCACAGGCAAATTTAGGAACAACGACACAACTTAAATTTCTTCCAACTTTCCAACAATTTGTGGTGCTGTTCATCAGTATGTATGCTGAGGGTTGGGGTTGAATTAGGGCTGAAAAAAAAGTTTTATCAAGCTGTACCCGAAACTTCTAACAAGAATGATTTGGTCAAGCATCAGTTAATTCTTTGCATGGACACTGTACACCCACAGTTCATTCCAATGGCTCATTTTTCAGGCTGAAGTCATTCTGGAAATTTGCCAAGGTTAGTAAACTGCATATGAAATCAAAGTGTGAATGGAGCAAAGTGCCAGAGTTGTCAATCACACCTGGTCTGAACACTTCCACACTCCTGAAGAAGGTAATTTAAAGCACCTGCATGGGTGCACAACAGTTGTGTCTGTCTTGAATGGCTTGTAGGAAAGTTGGAAGAAATTTCTAGGTCAGGAAAAACAATGGCAACCAGGACTAAATGGGTTAATATCCACATCAGACTTCCTCTCAAGGGTTTCACATGGCAATTTCCATAGAGGACCTTTGGCATATTAATACAGAATGAAGCCACACAAAGATGCCCTGGTGCACCATGCCACCAGTGAATGGGCAAGGGAAACTCAACACCGTACTAATCAATTTTCACAACTTCAAATCCAGGGCAGTGAATTAAATTATGCATGCTTAAGGATTGTGGATGGCTCGATGAAGAGAAATACGATCCAAAAAAGATTATCTTTTGCAAAAAGCAAGAGTGTTGTGACAGATTTCCCTTACTACAACATTTTTGGTTCAAAGTTTAACAAATTACACTTGATTGTATTACGATGGGGGGAAAAGGTAAAAAAGCAGGAACATCTGTGAGCGAGTGTGTCGTCTTTACAGTTTAATAGTCAGAAGCACTTCAATGATAAAAAACATATAAATTTACATTCAATTTAAATACCTTGGTCGGTAATATCAGTGTTAATATTAGGCCTGTTCAAAAACTAAGAATTTGTCAAGTCATTATTATAAAAAGCTTAATATATAAATTTGAGCACAGAGGGCCCAATGACATCCAAGTATGTTTTTTCACTTAATTTGATATCCAGTAATGCGACTGGTACCTGGTTTCAACTGTGTCACACATCTGAAACCTTACTTACCAAAGAATGACGGAAGGTAAGACACAGCCTCCAGAAACGGCCTCGTTTCCACCTGTCGGTCAGCTGGCAGCTGTCTGAACTGGTGCTCCATTAGCAAGGCCATCGCATTTAGACCAGACACCCTCTAACTTCTGAAATGAGAGCAAGAGGCTGTCAACCTCCACTGCAGACTTCAGAGTGACACCACCGAGCAGAGGCTGTGTGCCATACCCCACCCTGAGCTCAACACACGCACACACTCGCACACATACCTACACAAGCACACACCAACAAACACGCATACACAAACAAACACACATATTGATACACACTTACATACACACCAACAAACACACACACGCACCAACAAACAAACACAAGCACATACACACCAACAAAGATACACAGTCAGTCTCTCAATCTCTTTCACTCTCTGACATATACACACAAATACACTCTCTCTGTCTGGCTCTCTCTCTGGGAAACACACACACACACACACACACACACACACACACACACACACACACACACACACACACACACACACACACACACACACACACACACATGAGCATACACACACCCTCTGTCGAACCCTCTCCTCCCTTCAACCCCTCCGATCGCACAGTGTGCTGCCATGCCCCAGAA
>CAAKHC010019861.1:14843-39892 GCA_901007825.1 Macroramphosus scolopax
GAATGTTTGTCGATTTTCATGAACAGGAGTGAAGTTCACTGTGGCAGCGAGGTGGATGAATCAAACAGGCACTACATCATTCAGCAGGAGACCACTGCAAGTTAATACCATGGTAACCACACACACACACGCGCACACACACACACACACACACACACACACACACACACACACACACACACACCTACTTTGAACCTGGGTGGTGGTGATTGTGGTGTGATATCCAGCCGACGCTGAAGTGATCGATGTGCTACTGATGGATCCGGGTCATTGTCGGGCAAAAGGAAAAGGAGACCAGGAAAAACACAGGAGCACCTGATGAGCTCAAATCAGCTGACACCAGTCTTACTCTACGTTTAATCACTTGTGCTGCTTTGCTGCCCACTAATGGGGTTTTGAGGAATATATCAAAATGTACTGTACAGGCCAGAAAAGTCGAATGTGTAATTCTAAAACAACAACAACAACAGAACTGCTAACACCATAGGGAATTAATGACCTTGAACTATGTACTGCTGTTACTACTATTCATAAGCTATTATTAGTTGCAGCTTATAACTCCTAGTCTAATACTACAACTTCTACCCCTACTAGGGTCTACAATAATGATATTAATGTCCCAAAATTAAAATTCAACATTTAGATATGCCTACATTTCTATTTGGAATTAGTTTTTCATATTACAGAAATAAGATTTGTGTGTTCTCTTGTGAAAACTATTGGCTTTTAGTTGAGGCCTCATTTTTATGGATCTGAAATATCACAAGATTCATATAAAGAGCTCGAATTAGTATTAATATAAGGTTTTCAATTGTTCAAATACCAGAAGGTTTCAACATCATCGAATTGCTAACCTTGAATTTTGAAAATGTCCATTCTGACAGATAAGTGTGATTCCAATTATCAAAGAGAAATATTCCACTTTACTGGTAAAACAAACTTTGCGTTATATATTGCTCATAAAACTGTTTCAGTGGTTCGACGTCGAAGTAATTCGGTTTACGAATCGCTTCCCCTTGTTACGAAGAAAATGTGTCCTTTACTTCACCCCGTAGCGTGGGAGTAACTAGGAAGTTGAGCTACAATACAGCTGTGGTAGCTGTTGTAACTAAGGAAAACAAGGATTAAAACAAGACTATTGCTTATTATTTTCTCTCATTCAATGGAAAAGGGACTGCATTAAACGTACATTGGCATTCCTCTCAACCAAGGTAAGGGTATATAGTAGTATTATTTGAGCTAAAAAAGACCTTAACGTCAAGTGTTTGTGGATAGTGTAGCGTTACCGATAACGCTAAGCCGTTTTTTTTAACCGCCATTTGTTGTCAGTAAATGATAAACGTGGTGCTGCAAACAAAAGGTATGTCATTAGCAAAGATGAGAGGTTCTTATGAAATATGTTAATTGTGATTCAGGTCCATGGCTCTGCCGACCCTATCTGCCAAAATGTCCAATCGGTCCCGGACGCTGGCCGAACAGATGGCCCGGCAGAGGGAGCAGGAGGCCCGGTGGCGGCAGCAGTGGGAGCTGCATGCTCAGTACTTCAAGGAGCAGAACGTCCGCAGTCAGAGACAGGCCGTGTGGAGCTCCAATGACTACAAACAGAGGAGGTAACGCAATAAATCAGAGCTGGCCTCACTCATTAACTCCTTTCATCAGCAGCTACAGAAACATCTGTGACATACGTACCGCTTTGTATGGTTTGTATGGTGAAGTATGAATTATTTAGGCTACAGGGCATAACAAGGGCTCTTTGCTAGGAGGAAGAGAATCTAAGGATGTGACTAAATCAATAGCTGTGGCCAAGTTAATATCCTAATTGGAAGGAAGATGTTGGGGGTCTTTACTTTTCTGTGATCAGATTTTTAAATAAGGATCAACTTCTGCATATAACTGGTAACATTAAACAACATGTATAAAAGTTGAGGTGGATCCGTTCGATCATACTCTTTCAACATACAGGGACTAATGGAAAATTCAGAATACAATGAAAACATCACCGTTTGACTTGTTGCAAGTTTGTGCACACCTTTGCCTCACCAGGGTGTTAACCATGCACAAATGCATATAGAGCAAGTGGAGTGAGAGACACAAAATTAAAAGAATATCGTTTTTATTTAATGATTTAATCACAGCTTGTAGGTATAAATAATTCCTGTAGCAACTGACCCTAATACTGTGAAACCTAACATTTTCTTCCAGCCTGTTGGTCAGTTTTATCAGCACACAAACAATAGTCAATGAAAAAATGAATTGTTCTTTTCCTTTGCTTTGCCAGCATGTCAGCATACCATAAAGAGAGGCTGAAGGAGGAAAAGAGAGCGAATCTCGAGCAGCGAAGGAATAAACTCAGGATCATGCTTGAGGAGGAGCAAAACAGACTCGAGGCGGAGCTCAAGGAAGTTGTACCTAACAGGAGCACTTTGGAGAGTCAGTTGGTGCAAAAATCTGAACAGCTTCGTTCGGTGAGGGAGGAGAGAAGAAAAAAGGTGGTTACTATTAAATACTAATATATTTCCTTACATGATGTTCTGTTGTCCGTGTATCATGCTTATTGTTGCATTTTCATTTCCCCTAGCTGGCACAAGAGCTGCTGAGGGAGCACTGGAAGAAAAACAACCCAGAGTTGCAACAGGTAGCTAAGTTGAACCTGCTGATGTGTAAAACTGACAGTTTTCCAATCCTTTAGTTTGCCATTTTGACATTGTGACGAATTGTCTTTCCATTTGCCTGCTTGTCACTGTGCAGCAATAAGGACATTCTCCTTAGACGTCCCTGTGATCTAGAAAGTAATAGGGCTTCTGATTCAAATATTCCATGACTTTCTGTTAAGCTGAGTCCAGTCTTGACTTTAGAGAATGAAATCCCTTCCAGTGTCAGGCTCCTCAGTATCTCTCTTTTTTATGTCTCAACTCCTGCTTTGAATCTGTCCACAGGTCAAGTCAGCATTGCATAAAGATCATGTTGTCAGCCAATGGCGAGAGCAGATATCGGAGAAGAAACAGGTAAGAATTTAACCACAGCTGTCAGACAGAGGTGCTTGTTGTCTTCACTCTTTTAGTAACCAGTAATCTTTGGTTTGAATAACCATCTGTAAAGGGGATTTTTGACTTATCGTGACCCATTTTTTTTAAACTGCATTGTATAAATATGTTCCCTTAAATTTTAATCAAACTGTTCTCATGTCATCTGTGAGCACAGCATCAAGTCTGGAATATACTAAAGTTTCTCTCTCCAACATAACATACAAACATTTTACATAATTGAGAATGTGAATCTATCCAAACATTTAGCATGAAGTGGCAGAGAAGGAGGAGAAGAGGCGCTTTGAAAATGAGTTTGAGAGGACCCGCAAAGAGGCTCTGGAGAGGATCAAACAGGAGGAGGAAAAGAAAAAAGCAGATCAGCGTCAGAGAGCAGAAGATCTTTGCAAACAGATGGAAGAACTGAAGCTGAGGGAGGAAGAGGTATCCCAATCTTGGACGAAATAGATGCATAGTGAAAATGGTGTTGCAGTTATGTTTTTTTAAGCTTTTTTTGTTATATTCTCTCTCAGGCAACCCGTCTAAAGAAGGTGCAAGAAGCTCTGCTTGTCCAGCAGTGGGAGCTGGAGAAGATGGAGGAAGAGAGGAGAAAAGTGGAGGAAAGGCGAAAGAAGTCTGAAATGAGGTAGGGAGAGCTTATTCTGTAAATCACGAATGAGATTATACCGTACTTAAAACTGTTCAGACACTGAGATTTTACATTTGTGTCACACCAGGCATTTCCTGATCCGACAATATCGTGCTCAGCTGAAGAGGAGAGCTCAGCAAGTACAGGAGGAACTGGTGTGTCTCCTGGCTTTTAATACACTATGTTGAATATCATTCATCTTTTCTGGTTTGAAATATACTTTTTATCCCTTTGTACTAACCAGGAGGCTGACCGTAAGATCCTGGCTGCCTTGCTGGAAGGAGAGCATGAAGACAGGAGGATGGAGACCGCACGAAGAGAGAGAGCTATTGCTGATGCTGCATGGATGAAACGTGTGATTGAAGAGCAACTTCAGTTGGAGCGGGAGAGGGAGGCAGAATTTGACATCCTACAAAGGTGAGCACCAGGATTCAGCAAGTTCTCACTTACCTGAAGGGACCTCTACTTCTGTTGAAATACAAACCAATTTGACTCTCCCACTAGAGAAGACGCTCAGCATGTATGGGAGAAACGAGAGGCACAGTGGGAGAAGGAGAGAAAAGCTAGAGAGCGGCTCATGCATGAGGTAAACTTGTTGCAAATCATTTTAAACCACAATTAAGTGATTGATACAATTTATTTGTATTTCAAATTCATATTTTAAATTTCTTGTAAAGGTGCTTGTGGGGAGACAGAAGCAGCTAGAGCTGAAGATGCAGAAAACCCATGAGGCTCAAGAGGAGTCATTGAAGAGACGAGAAGAGTTGATCCAGGAGCTTGAGATGGAGAGAGAGATGAGACACCGGGAGAAGGAGCAAGAGGAGGACTGCAGAACAGCACGATTGCAAGAGATAAATGCTCAGGTTTGCATATATTTCTGTCTCCATACCACATTTGTTTAACAGAACAAAGTTAATCATTCATAGCATTGGAAGCTAATCTGAACAATAAGGTAATTTTACAGGAGTACATTGTTTATCTAATTTTGCTCATGCCAAAACACAGCATCCCACTCTTTAGTTGTAATGTTGTTTGCATGTTTAAACTGTAGGTGGAGCAGCAGCTCCAAGAGCAGTGGGAGGAGAGGTGCAGGGTGGAGCAAGAGGAGGAGGAGGACAGGGAGGCTCAACAAATCCAGGAGGAGGAGCTGAGACTCGAGATGCAGAGAATGACTGAGAGAGGATACCAGGAGAAGGTAAAGAAAATGATTATATGAAGGAGATCTTGAAGGCCACTGAATGTTTAAATTTCAAGTAGCTAGACACTTCTAATGTTGTGCTTAAAACTGTCTCCATATCAGATTCACAGCAGACCTCGATCAGCCTGGACATGAGCAGCCTGCGAAACTGAACACTAAACCAAGTTCTGAGATGTATATGTCTTTCACACATGTACTTACCTTTATTACCTCGTAAAGAAAAGGAGCATTCATGTTGCCATACACTGTATGTGCCATCTTAAAGGGAATGTTCGACACATGTTCTAAATGTGTGTCCAATCAGTGTTCACAACACTTGTAGTCAAAGACTCTGTATATATTATAGTTTTACTGCTGACCTGTGCAGGCAGTGCCTACATTTACCAGGATGCATCTGCATGAATATTTACCCTGTACATCACAAGAGTTCGTTCAGGAGATTTTTTCAATTGAGCCTGTTGGCTTTCAAGACTTAGCATTTAAGCTAAGGTGACAAAAACAGCGTCACCCACTCTGTGGTCATCTGTCTTCTGCGCCCTGCTGGTCTTGCATGTCTCCTCTAGTTTGTCTTCTGGGTCCTGAAGGTGTCCAGCTCTGTCCAAGTGAGGTTGGAAATGTTCATACATAGTAACACACACAGGCTCTTTTAGGGACGGGGTTCTACAGCATCCGACAGAAATTCATTAAAGCAGAATGATTTTGTTTCTGAGCACAAGTAGTGACTGTTTGCTCTCTGCAGCAGTTTCTGAATGATCCCCTCTGACCGTCTCTTGCAGAGCAACAGCTGCAGCCTCAGCCTCTCTCAGCTGCAATTGTGTGTGTGAATAAAGAAGGTTGAATATCCAAGACAACCAAACCACCTGAATATTTCTTGTATAAGTAATTGTAAATTTATGGTAATGAACAGTGCTATTTTCCCTGTTGGTATCATCATGAGTTTGCTGTACAAGTCAAGAGAACAAGGAAGTTCTGTTAAGAGAATTTCTAAGAAGAGATCTGTTTTGGTTTCGAGCAGCATCACACCCCCTTGCTACCCAGAGGCAAAGAATAAACGACACTAGTGTCACAATTGGAATAAAGTGCAATATAGTACACACAGGCTACATTTATTACCAACACTGACTGGACATACATATGAAAAATGTGGCACATTTTCTCTTTATTTTCCATATTAAGAGGAGTAGTGATTGATTTTTTGCACTTTCAGCGTTTCTTGAAGTATATATTTTATATCCCAAATTTGCTGACTGTTTTTAATAAATCGATCCCAATCAATTCAGTGTTTTGTGTGTTAAGTCATCTAAACATGAAACATAAATAATAATCTGGAAAAGCTGTACAGGTTTGATTTATAAATTAAGTTTATTTAGAAAATAATACATATTTCCAAATTGCAACGTCTCAGATGCATCACATACATCCCTGCACTCCATTCAAGTACAGTGAAGGACATTACCTTGATCAGATCTGAAATGAGGATGACCCTTGTGCTGCACAGTTACACAGGAGACATGTAGAGTTTTATCCCATACATTGCACATTAAATAAAAAATATCAGCAACAGAACAGAGCACAAAACACTAACATACAAATGGTTATTAGCTCTAAATATTTTGTAACAATAGCAACACTGCAATGGGGCACAAGACTGCATAACACTGTGCAGAGTGGAGCCTCATAGAAACACACCAAATGCTGCTGGTGAAGAATATAACCTAACCCCTGAACAAGTGGTATAAGCATTCACTGAGTTGACAAATGGGCAAACATAAATAGCTGCAACAAGTGCACTGCAGACTGGATTACACTTGGACAGAGAACGAGCCATATAAATAGCTTTTGTATGCCACAAACATTAGTGTCTGCAAATGTCCTTACAATGTGCATCACATGTAATGGAAGTAACTAAATAAACTATTTGCTTTGATTTACAGCAGGATGTTGTTTGCACTGAACAATAA
Source organism: Macroramphosus scolopax (assembly GCA_901007825.1). Taxonomy (NCBI): domain Eukaryota; kingdom Metazoa; phylum Chordata; class Actinopteri; order Syngnathiformes; family Centriscidae; genus Macroramphosus; species Macroramphosus scolopax. The sequence continues at coordinate 21,675 of CAAKHC010019861.1, forward strand.
AGGAGGGAAGCTTCTTAAGCTACAGGCGTGTAAGCATAGCGTTCATCGACGATGGATTCATCACTTGTTTATGGCTCTTAAACATCCACGTCTGGCTTTGGACTGATAACATTACATTAACTAATAGCATCACACGGATTTACTGTAGTGTGCTTAATCCCCCCCTTCTCAATGAAAAGTATTTACACTATGGACTGGTTGAACTGGTTGCTCTAATTGTTAGAGAGTATTGTAGGAACCAATACATTTCCTCCACTGCATGTTGCCGGTAAATAATTTGTAGAAATTATTATTTCACCTCAAGGGATGTTGTGCTCTTGAAACAGCTGGGTAAGGTATCCATTATTAAAACCATTCACACTCAGATTTTGTCCCAAGTTGTCAACTGGTACATCATAATTTAAAAAAGAATGCATGCATATAACACAAATATGAAAAACAACCAAATAATTTAAAAAAATATAGGATCAGAACTGAGATGCTAGTGGCTTCGCAGCCCAGTAAGTGCTGTTAGTTGGTATTCTCCTTTGTGGTGATGGTGACGAGCTGCTTGGCTGCCTTGGCAATATCGTAAGCACATTGGATGACCTGCTGGGTGACCAGCTGCATGTCCGGTCCTGGGCAGCCCTCTGGAGGCACTGCCTTCCTGCACTCACTCTGAAGCCTGAAAGCACTGGAGGTTAACAAGCGCAGAGAGCTTCTTACGGTCTCGGAGCGTGGCTTCTGCAGAGGAGAGTAAAACATCTCAACACTGATGGAAATTGTTATTTAAAATATCTTTAGATTTGTGTTAAAACTGTTGCTTTGACCAATATGACCAAAGTTGACTGTTTTCCAACCATACTCGCTCTCCTTTTCACCTCGTGTGCTAATACATATAAGATATGTATTTTTTTAGATGTATATTTTATGAAAATGAGACTGCTTCTGCATTCTGGTAAAGAACCAAATAGAAATAAGCTGAAAATCAGATAAAAATAAATCGGAAAGAAATACAGTCTGTTGAGAAATGCTCATCAGGTCCTGGCACAGTTGAAAGTGTTACACCTATCTGTACCTTAACTTTGGTCATTTAACGCCATTGCAGTCTGATCAGTATTTCAAACCTTCAAAATACAAAATGAAAAAACTAGCTGATCCATTTTTATTATGTTTCCTTACCTTGGGGAAGAGGGCAGCCATTTCTGTTACAGCCACATGTATTCTTTCCGAGCAGGGTATGAAACTGTGGAGAAGAAAATTGTTGATTAATTCAACATATCGTTGTCACACTCACACAGTTCTAAGAGTTGTAGATAGGATATTTATTAATGGCAATGTTACAATCTAATCATGAACATGCAATTTCTTATTTCAAAATAATGTACTACACATCATTCAAAACACACCGTGCAACATCTTCAACTTCATGTCAATACCAACTTCAACCCATGCTATTTAACAAAGTGCTCACATTGTAAGCATCGTGAATACAAAGTTCTTTCATTATCTGGTGCAATTTGAATTTTTTTAAAACCATGGATTTAAAATAGACATGAACATAAACACTGTTAGTCATAAAAACAAGTAGTTGCATTGATGCAACTTCACTTTTCATAAACTGCAGCAGATTCAAAGTCAGCACTCGAAGAGGAAACTGAACATAAAAGGAACTGCATTTGAAAGTCAGTTAATCCAAAATGAAAACATTCATCAAAAGAAAAGGAGGCATGTTATATATTATGAAGCGTTAATTATTTATTAGCAGTTAAGAGAGAAGAAAAAGGGCAAGGCAGAAACTGGGTGAGGGAGAGGAAAATAAAACTGTGCCTGGGAGGCAGGGACAGAGGCCAGAGTACCAGGAGGTGGGGTCAGGGGACCGGAGGCTGAGTGGTTGGAGGGGGGTGGATGCTTTCTCAGCCCAGGGCACTAGAGTGCTGAAACATCCTAGGCTGTGCCTGAGCCGACGCACACCTTCGCGCTCACATGGTCTGCTCAGTACACCAAAACAACAACATAACGCCAGCAGAGTGGAAGTCGAATTAGGAGGGAAAAGTGAAGATAACAGAAAAAAGGAGAAACGACGAAAGATAAACATAACGAAAAATAACGAGAAATGTGAGCGGGCGAAATCAAGTTTTAAAAAGACAATGGACTGATAAAGAGGGAGCCTTGTCTCTTAATTCTGACCTGTCATGTTTGTTCTCCTGAGCAGCTCGCAGGAGCTCCTGGATATTCTTGGTGATTTGCTCTGTTTTGCGGATGACGTCCTCAGTGCTGGGAAGTGTGGGGTCTAATTCCACCTCCAGGTCATTCAGCTCGGGGATAGAGCAGCCCTCCCCCAGCCAGCCGCTGCTCCTCAGCCTCCCTCTTCGGCCCAAACTGCAGAGGGAAATTCAGAAGAAGTTGTGTGCACCGCTAAAACCAAACTCTTCCCTTTATTCATTAGAGAAAGCCGAGTCTGACTCTTGATTCTTATCTTACCCGGAATCGTCCACCTCTGAGTCATTGAATGCATTGTCATAGTCACTTTCCGGCATGCTGCTCTGCTTCTCTAAATTCGAGGCCTAGAAGGAAAAGAAGCTTTTAGAAGTGATGATCTCTCGTGTCACTGACAATATAAAGCAGAAACATCTGTGGTGAAGTTCAACGCTTCATGTTCACAGCAACAATCAAACTCACCTCAAGGAACAAATAAGTACAGATTGTAAAAGTTCTCCATCTGTTTATAGAGTTGTCAACACTAGTGACAACGTCAAAGTTGTAAAATGAACAAGTAAAAGCAATGCAGAAGACTCTGAAGCAAGCCAATAAAGCTGTGAAGCAAGAACAAAGAATCTTAAAGCCATTAACATGATTATTGGTTAGTAGAATCAGAGTGTGCAGGATCCAGTGTTTATATACACGTCAGCATGACATCATAAAAGAAATCCTGACTTGCATGTAAAGCATTAAGGTGACAATGACCACCACTGAATCGTATGATAAGCATATTAAAACTTGTGAACTCCTTATTGTAACTGGTGGAAATAAAGAGCGAGGGCCAGATGTGAGAATGAGACAAACTCTGCAGCTTTTTCCATTTAAGTTTGCAGTGTGCCAGAACAAATATGTCAGAAAGTCTTGGCTTGAAATATCCACAATCACAAAGGAGTTTGGATCACATCAGAACCATGACAAACAAGCATTACTCATTCTCTAGACTGAAGGGAAATAGACTCCAGAGAGTGAGAAGACTTCATAAATAAACTCAGATCACACAGAAACAGATATTTAAAAGACATGAGAAGTTAACTCATCTCAGATCAGAGGTTTTGGTACATTCAGTATGAGACTACATTCATATGAAGCACAGACAAACAAGCACAGTGGAGCCACACAGGCCACTGGTACAGTACATGTTCACACCCTTTCATGTCTAGAAGTTTGAGAAATAATCCATCTCATGTGCAAAACAAAATGCAAAGCAGCTTGGCTCAAACAGCCTAGGCAGGCCCGAAAATAATATTAATCTTTCCCTGATGTAAAAACTTCTGGATCCCCAGTGTTTGAGAGTTCGCTGTCAGAGAGACTTTGCATTTGTTCCAGACAGTAAAAGAATGTATTTTTTATAATATATTAGGCTAACTTGTAATATAATATATATTTTAATGTCAAAATTAGCACCCCTTATGTTTTACAGATGGTTGGCTTATAAAAATGAAACATACGTTTATCATCCTTGCTGCAATGACTTCTTGGGCAAAGAAAGAAAGCATTAAAATTAGCATGTGCCGCATCACAAGCGCAACTTTATGTGCAGTGTTCAAGCAGAAGGTTTGTATTTGCAAAACCACACAACTCCATCTGTCTGACACGCAATGAGGACGATGCTGATGAAGGTGTCTGATGGTGAGGGCGGCTCATGCAGCAGGGCAGATAGGGAGCAGCATTCGGAAGAGGAGGAAGTGAGGGAGGAGGAAGAGGAAGTAATGGCACCCTGTGGACTTGCTGCGTTTAACAGGGTGAGGATGTACTTAACCTTTTGAATACTTTCATCCTTCGACCAAGACAGGGTGGATGGAAATGAGGGGAGGGATGAAGAGGTGGTCACAAAAGCCCCCCTTTCACTCTAAAGACAGGGTTCAGATCACATTATAGGCACAGCGTTTTCTTCAATTTGACAAAAATGTTACACAGTAAAACATGTGACACATGAGGTTAGATGATGTTATGTTCGTAGATACAACTGTCTTAAATCACTCAAGTGTATCAGAGATTGTATAGTGGGACACTGAGTTAAATGAAATCCAAATCTGTGATAATCTGGTTTCAGTTTTAAAGGATTAAACTTAAGTACATCAACAACAGTCCAGTTGCGTTTATTGTGTGTACATTCATTCCCTTGGCTTTCTAAACATTTCTGTGAAGAGCACAATCTCCTGGGAAAAACATGAATGAAGAGCCGGGGAGTTAATCCACCCAGAAAATGACTAATAATCTAACTGGATTAATGTCTTCATTTGAACCAGAGACAGGATCTGAACCAAACAGAAGAGGAGATGAGTTTATGAGTTTGTCATGCAGTACAAAACACAGAGTAGTTGTATGGTAGCTTTAATGCTTCATCAACATCAAACACAGTACAAACCTTCAATGTATATCAAAATAACAACATCTTCTAGCATGTACAGCTAATGTTTTGTCAATCAAGCAGCACACAAGTAAACAACAGATGTATGCAGATAATGGCCTTGCATATGGATCCGGAGTGGAAAAGCTGACGTGACTGGATGTGTATATGCAGTGCATTGTGCAGAATAAGTGCACAATTTTTGCTAGAGAGAATAAAAAAATGCAGAGAGACAGGCTTGCAGACAGGGTGAAGACATGAGGAAAGGTAGTGGAACAGGCCGTGAAGAGGAAATGGCAAAGGAATGCAGGGAACAGGTCTTACTTACATGAGGTGGGAAGGGTTGCAAGGTGGGGATAGCCTCCTCTGGGTAGGCAGTTTCCCCTTTAGGGAGATAGGGCTTCAGGCCCGAGCCGGTCTCATACATAGACATGGGCCGACTGGCCCGCGAAGACTGCCGGCGTTTCAGGGCTGAGGGGCTGGAGGGGTCAGGGTAGTCTGAACCGCTGGGGATCTGATAGATATTGGTTGTGACCTGCCGCCTAAGAGAGGTGTTGTCGCTTTGCAGAGATTGCAGCTGGAAGAGACGGCAGCAGTACACTAAGAGGTGCTCTCAGCAAAGCAAGCTTCTTCCCCTGTCTATTCTGTTCTATCTGTACAGCGCACCCTTTCATGCTTTCCCTGTATATTTAGATACTTTGACAGTCGGCTAACAGTCATGCTAACAGTTTTGCACTGACAGGAACAAAGCACATCTTTCTACAAAAATAAAAGCCAGATAGGCAATTGAAATGTCACCAACACACAAAACCTGAAGCTGCTCAAATAACAATGAATTGCAGAGTTTTCATGTCTAATGACGGCCAATTCATCAAGTATTAGCAGTTAAAACAGAAGTGATCAATTGTTTTCTGCTACAATAGCCCCCAACTGACCATCAGTGTGATTCAGATGGACCAGCTCCAGATTCTGATTTCTTGATGACATCTGAAATCCTTATTCTTTGGTTTAAAAATGCAAAGCAAGTGGTAAGCAAGCAAAGGATTGTTGCATAGGTAGACAAGGCCGGCGCAGGTTGAGTCAAAGAAGTAGCTACAGCACAGAGAAATGGCCCCAAGGAATTGACAAGATTAGAGGCATTGAAGAATTAACTAAGTCAAGAAAGTTTAGATGTAACAGTTTGCCTGATGCTTTTTTCAAAGTTCTGGAAAAGAAGGTGCAGCGTCGACCAATCTCTGATTCCAATTGATGTTGAAGATTGTATAGGGAGTTGTGAGTGAATGATTTGTTTAGAGAACCAAACAAAACATGGCTATAATGTTAACACCGCACCTTGATCTCATTGTGTCTGTTGAGAGTCTCAAGCCACAAGCTAAGGCAATGTCAAATCACATCATCATCAACAGTGAAGTACGCTACAGTGCTGTACGTCTACTACACAAGTCACAATGACCTCTAACAGAGAGCAAATGATCTGAATACTCCAAACTGCCAAACTAAAAGCACTTTAACAATAGAAAAGAAACAACGGTTAACCCAAGAAAAATAAAAGGGCCGAATTTTAAAGAACGAGTCTGAAGTTTGTAATCTCTAGCCAAATAGATAATTTTCAAATTAATTTCGGTTTAGTAGGAAATAAATATGAAATTGAGGCGTATTGCATACATCTGGGTACAATCTCAAACAATGTCACTCACAGAAAACAGGCTTTTATCACCTCGGTATGAGTTACACTACATTTATATGAAATGAGACCACTTAGAAAACATACAAACAGACAATAAATCCACATGTACTTAACATCCAAAAATATTCAATGCAATGGCACACATATGTGATGAAGCAAGGCACACACATACAATTCAAGTTAGTCCTTATCTACTAAGAAGGGATTAAAAAAGACAATTACATCATGCATTTTTTCAAAACATGCACGTTAGTAACATGAGATAGTAAAGCCTTTAATCTTGTTTATCACACAGGAAAGGGTACTAGACTGTTTTGTTATGATGTGGAGCGAGGGTGCATTTCTTCTTCTCAAACCCCTCGGATTGACATTTAAGCTTCAAATGAAACATGCTGGCCAAAACAGAGGGTGGACCAGCAGGGTGTCACAGCAGACACTCATATCAAGCCACAGGCTGGGCCTGCACACCAGAGTGGGATCACACTGGGCAGGAGAAGAGCTCTGCTGGCCACTGTGGCCCCCCCTCAGTCCGGCCCCAGGTGTTAGTGATCTTATTGTTGCAGCGCGGTGGATACCTTTTTCTGCATTAGCCGCAGCTCGTCGCTCAGGTTGGTGTTGGCTTTCATGAGATGCTGGATTTTGGCCTCAGAGGCAGAGAGTGCGTTCTTCACCTCCAAGTACTCTTGCATAGTAATGGGGTTATCAGAAAGATCTGAGTCAAGGCTCTGTTGGAGAGAGTGGTATCATCAAAATGCTAATGGAAATACACTCTAAATATGTGGCTTGGTTCATTTCTTTGACAGTTAGCTGGATTACACAAAACGTTATGAACAGATTTTAACTAAACTTTCAGCAGGGATGCGTCTCGGACAAGAGAAGAATAACATTTTGAGAGTTATCAAGATCTGGGTCCAGGAAGATTATTTTCCAGCTACGGTTTTGCATGTGATAGAAGGTTGGGCTATTGGCTTTAGCGTAGCTCTTCAATCATAATGCATTTCTAGTTCATGAAAGCAATGCCTCGTTACCTTGGTCCTATCTCCTTTGCTTGAGGGGAGCTCTTGATCTGTATCCTCATCAGACGCCACGCTATCATAGTCAGGCTGGTCATTGTCTTGGTTATCACATTGCCTTATAGCCGCACTTTTCAGGATAACTTCAACATTGTCTGGAAATCAAAGGACACAGAGGGATTTCTCATCTTCATCTGGGCTAAATGGTCAATGTCATTAAGGTCTTCAAATAAAGCAAGAGGTAGATACTTACCTTTGGGACTGACTACTGAATTCCCTTGTTGTCTGCGCTTAGCATCGCTTAGTATGTCAATCACAAGAGTTGCAAATTCATGTGCATTGAATCTCGCAAGTTTCTGGCGTCCCTGGAGAAAAAGTCAGCCGATGAGTTTCAGTCTAACTTCAAAGTGAGGAAGGACATAACTGGTTTGTATGGGGGTTCTGTAAATCTAACTTGCCTGGTTTCGTGTTGATGAATATTCTGGATTCACAGGCAGGAAAGGCACCACAGTTGTCTCGGTCACCAGGGTGCTGTGATTCTGTGTAGCTAACCACACTACAAGAACAACTCCGTTGGTATGTCTCAAGCATCGGTGTGCAGAGAACTACAAATGAGTTTACACAATACAAGACAATACAAAAACCTTTACCTGCATCAGTCTCTCGTCTGTCCACCTCATCATACACATCCATGGCCAGCTCCTCGAATAAATGATTACTGAGCTGCATGAAAGTTAGGAAATTAGGGAGGTCAGGCTTATATCAGGGAAAGAAACTCAAGTTCAGTACAGTGGAACTCTGAAACTGAACACACGCTCTAACAATACTTACAGACTGCAGCTTCTTCTTTGCTGCCTTGGCCAGTTCTGATAAATCTAAACTGCTGAGAACAGATAAGAAGTATCATTAGCATGCTGCTGAAATATTGGGACAACTTGAGTGCACATTTCCTTTGTATAAATACTTACATGTTTCTAATCCATCAATAGAGAGCAATAAAAAAAGACCAAATGTATCATTCAAATTGGAAAACAAAGGACATCGACTTTCTATGATCGACTTGTTTTGATTAAATGTTAAAGGTTAGGAACGTGTTCATTAATTGCAGAAATTACAGAGGTACTGGGTATGTGAAGTATTCAGTCTAATGCAGATGATAGATGCTGCAGCGGGCCCAACAACTTGTCAGAACAGGCCTCAAAGCAAAGATACAACCATAAAAACTACAACACTCCACACTGCACTCACTGTGTTGGCCGGATACCAGTTGAACCCAAAGCAGACAAATTCAAAGATAAATCACTTACAACATCGACTAACATCATGTTCACATATAGCTCACGCTTTCTTACCTGTCAGCCATTTGTGGAACAATGAAGTGCTGGCCGTTTTTATGATCTGAAAGGAGCAAGAGAATGTTCTGGATGACTGCCAACAACATCAATACTTAAGTAATTGAAAACACTTTTTATTGAGCATAACTTAGATTTACTGTGGTATACAATCTGTATTCACATAGCAAATTAAATACCTTGAGTGCTTACTGCTTGGACTGCTGGGTCAAATTCATCAAGTATCATAACTTTTTATTGTGTACGTCACGTTGTGTGTAAGTCAAAACTGTTTTCACTCAAACGACTCAGAAAAAAAACTATATTAAATGCATATATTTCTTTATCCTCTATTTTAAAACACAATAATTGAAATTTGCATAGGCATACCTGGCTTTCTCCCACACAGATAGAAGGCCAGTCGATCAGTTAGTTCATACTGGATCTCCACCAGTCTGTCTGCCAGGTCATGATGACCCGCTTCCCTAAGAAGATACAGAGACAAAAACGCTAATCAACCCTTTAAAAAGGGACCATTTGTAAGCAACTGAACAAGCTGGTGCCGGTTTGTCTTGTCTCATAATGCCATTTTGTTCCTGAAGAGGTGATAGTGAGTCAATGTTGCGTGAATGAGCCGCAGCTGTACCTGAAGACTTTGCCTTTACTCATACAACCTCGAGATGAAGTGAGTAACTAACGTTCTCTCCTTGGAGCTCTTCAACCCGGGCAATAGTGATTCCCTATAGCTCAAGGGACCCTATTGAGGAACCTCATTGAGTCCTTGTATCAACCCCCAGGTCATGCTAAGGATGCTAGCATTTCCTTGTTTCGACAACTGTCTGGTAATATGCTGCCCCCTATTGGCTTAGAGTGTGAAATATGAAGTACTAACATGTTCAGATCGGTTACAAATTGTACCTTTACAAAAGTGAAATTACGGGACAATAATAATTAATAAGATTAACATATATAATCACATAGCTAACCTTGCATAGTCAACGGGAGTTTTGCCATTGCTGTCAGGGGCTCCAGGATCTGCCCCATAAACAGTTAATAGTTCAGCCTGAGAGACTTGTCCTGTCTTTGCAGCTACATGCAAGGGAGTGTTTCCTTTTTCCTAGAGGAGAGGCCACAAGTAAGACCAAAAATCCAAAGCCAAGATGAAACTTAAGGTTTTACATTAAGAAAAGTAATCTTACTGGGTGAAAGAAATTTGCTTGGGCCCCCAGAGATAGTAGCCGCAAACATGTCTCAAGATTCCCGGTGCGCACACTTGAGTGAAGTTGCTAGGAGAACAAAAACAAATACAAAACATGAGCTTAAGACCTACAACAAAGTCCTACATTAAACGGTTTTCATTGTAACCTATTTCTCCTCACCTTGCTCAAATCCTTGGCTGTTGAGCTGTCATCCTCCCGGCAAGGCATGCGATGGACAAATGCCAGCATTTGATATTTGGCTTTTATGAATTCTGATTTGTTTGGGCTTTGAGGACAACACAAAATATAAAGATTCAACACAAAAAGAGAGGCATATATTAACAAAGGAAGTGGAACAATCATTTTTTCTTCAGTAACTGAGCATCAAGTGAGCAAAGAATTTGATCCACAATTATTTTAACATAATAACGACTCACTGTAATTTGTCCTGAGGGTTGGCCTTGCGTTTTCCACTCATCACAGATGCAGGGTCCAGAAGCGAGTGCTCCCAGATTGAATTTGCACCATTGCTGTACAATGTCTGGACCATCTAGGGAAGAGAAATAGAAATCATAAAGTGGATCCAATGGATTTTGAAGGGAGAATGCTGCCGAGTTGCTAGCAATTCCCTTCCTGAACCAACACTTTCTATTTTAGGACAAAATCAATACACCTCAGCGGAATCTGATGTACAACATTTATCATCCAATTTACCTTGAGGAACACACAGACAACATCACAGGCTGTGTGAAGGGATAATGATGTGACCTCAGGGGATTTTGTCATGTCATGTTATGTTTGGCTCAAACTAGACAAAACTATGACACAATGGAAAACAAAGAAGTAAAGCTTTGAACAGTGGAATATTAATTTAAAGAAATAGGGAATTATAACCTGTAGCTGTGTGGGAGGCCATGGCGTGTGTGTCAGGTGGCGGACTTGGGAGCTGTGTCTTCCCAGACTTCGATGGACACTGCAGCACTCATCACAAATGAGCACACCCCGGTTCACCGTGGCCCAGCGAGGTTCTGTGAAGGTGGAGATATCCACAGCAGAGATCATGACACCTCATGGGTCTACCTGGTGCTCACATTTCTTACTGGACTAAGACTCATTTAGTGTGTGATTTTTTCCCCCACACTGAACACTTAAATACAGGGTAAAAAAAAAAGCTCAGAGACAGTTACTTGATTTATAAGGATATTTTGTTATTATAGGAAAAGAGCAAAAACAGCAACACATTATTTATCCTACTTGCAAGCTTGTGTGGTCAAAGCCTGATGTAATGTCTCACTGCCTTAAAGCTCCATAAACTAGTGAATGTGCCACACAGCTTTCTTTGCGTGACAATTTATTTCATAAAGACTTAATTAACGTTATTTTAAGTCCATCCTGAATGAACCATACTGCTGCCGGATATACTCAGTCGAGCAGCAAATGTGTAATTCTGTACCTGGAAATAGTCCCAAAGAAATCTCCTCTTGTTTGAGTAACCTTTGACACAAAACTAAGTGATCGTTTAATGAATTTGGTTGCAAAAATAGAATCATGCGAGTCGTATCATAAACCTTTTTTTCAAGTGCCAAGCTAAGACAATTGGAAGCATTGTTCACACCGACTAACATGAAGAGTGAACACAATCTACCACCAATAATATCACCTACCAAAAAAGTAAATTCAGATGTTTTATGATCACAACATGCAGAGTGAAGCCTTTTGAACCACTGTCAGACTGACATAGTCTAACAAGAAGAGAAAGGAAAGAAAGAAAAGGACAAAGGCATAAGACTGACGGTAAGAACAAGGGCAGCAACAAGAGGCTTTTAAGGCCTGTTGACATCAGATTTATGTGAAGTCACCCATTGTATGAAAGGGAAGTGAAGACTTGCAGTTTTAAGTTGAAGCACCTTAGCCGTATTGTTGAGTAATAAAGCTGCTTCCTCTTTCAAACACTGAAAAAATAGAAAGGCGTGAGCTACTATCAGGACATTTTGCGCTACGTCCTGAGGTAAGGCATGTTATTACAATCTGAGACAGAGTATTCTTAAAAATAACAATAGTTCTGTTACCAAAATAAATATTTATATTTCCCCATGACTGGTTTGACACACCTCAACAATTATAAATGATTTCTGTCTATAAAGACATTCTTAGGACTAAAAATACTGTAAATTCATACGGCTCTCCGACAGCCAATAAAGAGTTAAGGAGATTGAGTGGCTGGCATTGTGACAGGACAGCAGCTGAGGTATAGTAGGGACAGCTGCGGGGGGTTGCCAGTCAGATTCTGGCACCTGGCCCTGTGTTTTAGAGACCAAACTACTGTCCATTGGGACCAGAGTGTTGGCATGCGTCTGTCACCCTTTCCTCAACAAGTGGTGCTAAATTTAATATAAGATCTTGAAATTCTAAAAATATTCACAAGCAACAACTGGTAAGAACAAGTCTGGCCAGCTGCCGGGGGGGAATTAAAATGAGAAGATGAGAAACAAAATAGTGCTGAAGATGGTGCTTGAACTTCTATATTCTTTAAATTCATTGATGATGTTTTAATGTGTGAAAGAGAAGTAACAGTAAAAGGATGTCTGTATATGTTCCTGTATATCAAATTAAAAATAAATTGTAGTACCACAATAGAAAAAAAAATCTCTTCTGCATTGAAAGCATGCTTTCAATTCATTCTGCATCCTGTTTTGCTTCCTGTGCTTGCTGAAAGGCCTCACGTCATATCTATATAAATGGCACTTCTGAAAGTTCTTCACACACACAATGCAACGGTTTTTTGTTCAGATTTCACAAAAGCATTTGATTGGAAAAGCTTAACTCCCTTTATCTTTCATTGATAATAGCAAGAATAACCAAATTATTGTAAGAAAACGGTCATATTGCTCTGATGGCATATTAAGGACCAAGCATTAAGACGAGTTTAATTTATTGTTCTCAATTAGTAACAGTCGAGAAGAACAACATACACCAACTTATTCATTAAAAGTGTGTCTAATTTGGCCACATATTGTCTAACATTGGGGTGTGCCATATCTTATCGTTCATGGTAGTACAGCTTCTATTTTGAATATGATGAAAATATTCATATACTGATAATGACATACCTTGTTGATGGAATAATGTCCCACCATTACACTATGTAACAGTACGACATATGTTTATAACATTTATATATGATTTAACTCTAATGCAACTGCCTGTTCTTGAAATCAATCAAATGTTTTATCAACATCACAGAATAAACTGATTTCTGGGAATGATCTGAGGGTTCTTCCTTACTCACAACGGGGGTCTAAGGACAGAGGGTGTCCTACACTGCACAGATTGCACTGACCATTGAGGCATCGTAATATGTGATTTGGGGCTTAAGGAATACAATTGATTTGACGTTTTCAGTATGTTTTCATATCATGATGGATATATCTATCAAAGAAACATCCAGAAGTTTGGTAATATTAGTTTAGGGCCATATCGCCCTTCCGCCTAGTCTAACACGGCATGATGTGTTACTAGTGACATTTCATGAAGGGTACAGTCATCCAATTGATACTTCATAGAAAGGACAGAAGAAAGCTCAATTTTACATATACAAAGTTCCTGCTGATCTACGATCACGTCATATGTTAATTCACATAGACATATCGTTTGTCACATGTTAAATATGTGACTGTATTGACACACATAACTGTTGCCATCCTGCTCATTTAAAACGAGCGGAAGGACACAGTTCAACAGACAGCTGCTTTAGGTCTCATTGCATCCTCCTCACCCTGGGAGCTATACTGCTAGATACCTGTCAACATCACTCACAACTTGCCCCGTGGTTAACACTATAGGGTGCAATTTACTGTAATGAAGAAAGCAGCATGTGGCAGTACTGATAATCCGATATAACGTTAAACCACAACAGTGAGGTGTGAGGCTTTGGCTCGCTTAGCTTGAAGGAACCACACGCCAGTCTGTAAATAAAGACTACCAGCTAACGTTTGCGATAGTTCAACACCGCAGGTTTGAATTGTATTTGCTTACCTGGAACACAGCAATCAGCGCAGACTTCAGTGTTTCGCATGCGTTTGGACATTCTTTGCTCATGAAGAAATGCCTTTTACACTGAGCACAGTATTATGTCCGTTAGGCTAATCATTGATTAGTCTGTGGAGATGTCTTCCGCGTTAGCTCGAGCTAGCCAATTAAAGACGATCCCAAAACGAGCTGCTACTTCATATAATGGTTGCTCTAGAACCATTATAACGTTACCATACAATGGTAAAGTACGAAGCTGCTTGCCTGAAAGTTAACTGACAAGGCACCTGACTAGCTGCGGATCTAGTTTGTTTGGTGGGTAACTCGGTATCTTGCAGACAGACGGAGCAGACTAGAAAGAGCACGAGCATTCCCAGTGGTAGCGGAAGGATTGTTATTCTACCCAGACTTCAGCCTTACAGGAAAAGTTTTTGCACCAGCTGAGTTAGATATGAATATCCCAAACATCCCTCTCGTTACATGGACCCAAAACGTACAGCTCCAGTCAAGCATCAAATCAACAATTAGTGGAGCTTTTAATGAGAACATGAGGAAAAACAGCCTGGCACACCCAGTTGAGGGCAAATCAGCATTATTTTCAGTTTGATTTAAGTACCCTCGTTCACAGTGCAAACCGTATGTTGAGCAAGTAAGAAATTATAAAATGCCTCCTTAGTTGACATCACCTGGACGTTGTAGAATACTTCTATCACATTGTTAGCACTCATGGTTATGATAATACAGGTAGGTCATAAAACCATTGCAATACACACTGGAAGTCAGTCTTGAAATGACAGTCGTGATAAAAACTTTGGATCCGCTGAAGAGCATCAGTCACCAAGCAAACATGCTTAAATGCATTAATTCACTTAGGTTACTAGATATCACCAATCGTTATTAAAGTTTCAGCTATTACATATCGGGTTGTACATCTCCTATCCCTTCTGTTAGGTCTTAATTTACGGATTTTTAACGTCGCTTCCTAAACGTCACTTGACGAGCGCCGATTTCATTTCTCGAAGTAATGAAATAACAGTTGATTTATTTTTCTGGACATATTTATTTGAGCTCTTTTCATATTAACATGACGAATGTAATTTTTGATTAATTTAGTTTCACAAAAATATTTAATAGGCATTATATTTTGCATGTAATGTTTTCGACCCCCATACTAACAGCTCGAATGGTAGCGTCCTAACTGGAACTGACTACGTTCTCTTCTGACGGCAGTTTCAGTCACAAATCTTAATTTCGCAGTAAATCGACTAGTTTTTTCGATAACATATGAATAAAGTTAAGTTTAAGTGAGCGTTTGAAATTATGGAATTTTAATTTGTTCAAAAGGATTTTTCTAGGTAGGACACTCTTGTCATTATTGTGTGCTAACGTTACTCCTCGCACTTCCTTGTTTAAAAGTTTTATTTGGGGGAAGGCTAGGGGGGAAGTTGGTCACAGGCTTAACGAACCTTAACATACATTTTTCGACTTTCTTGGTCCAATCTCAACGTCATGACTGACATTTATCGAACATTTGCAATAAGTAGCGGATAGCTTTTGCCGTTTTCCCATGGCTGTATCTATGAGAAGCTGGCTAACGTTGCACTGAGAGGCTCCACAAAGAGGAAGATGTCCACAGCTAACGTTAGCGAAGATGTCAGAGTGGAGTTCCGACTGCATTCCGCAGTGTGGGAGAATGATTACAGGAAACTGGAAGAACAAATAACGTTACCACAGGTTGGTAAAATCACCGATTATCTTGCTAACCAACACACTAGTTTATGCTAGCTAGACGATCCAGTTGATGTAGGCCGGTCGTTTTGACAGATGCTCTGTGGTGTCACACAGATTAAGTCCAAATGTTTTTTTAAAAAAAAAGCTTTTTACAGATCTACAGGTTTGGTTTAAATATATATTTCAGACTACTGATTGCCTGCTTCCAGTTTAATTGATGTTACTGACCCTACTATTAGTTCTCGTTGGAAGCTCAGTACCTATTTGATATATATTTGATAAAGCAAGGGTTTATTTACCGTTTAAAATTAGCTTCACATTTCTGAAGCAGTGTTTACCTGACAATTTACGGACTGTCAGTTATGAACTGTAATAGCTCTTTAAAGGGTCTCTATCGATGATTGTATCTTGCCATAGAAGACTAAATAGTCCTTGACTTTACAAAACAGTAATTTTCCTGCATAATAGTCCCGAGAGACATATTGTAAGAGCCTGGTCCACATATTTCAGTGTAATCAAACTGATTTATTACAAGTTTTCAAAAGAATCTCTATTCTCTTATTGTTTCTATCCAAAAGTGGTTCGATACACGGCTGTTCTAGCTATCTAACCATGATGGTTAGTAACAGGTTCACCTGTTTGAACAATGGTTCAAACAAGGGCCAGACATGATGAACAGATTTGTCAGTGAACCCTCATAGATCTAAATGAATACTTGCAATAGCGATGACTATATGGGAGAATCATAACATGAATACCTTCAGTTTCGTTTCAAGCAGAATAACAGGATCAACATTGGCATCAGTGTTCTGCCAAAAAAATTCCTTTTTATTTTAATGCTCTTTTCTCATTTATGTATAATGTATGTGTATGTGAGTTGAGTCTAACAGGTGCTTTGAGTTTATTCAACTACGTAAAACTGATTTGGGTGGATTCATCCTACATAACATCTGTGGTAATGAGTTTCTGCCTGATTTTCTCAGAATGACATCGAGGCATTGGATCCTAGGGGTCGGACACCTCTGCACCTGGCTGTGTCGCTCGGTCACTTGGAGTCAGTGAGAGTCCTCCTGAGACATGGAGCTGAAGTGACGAAAGAAAATGCCAAGAATTGGACAGGTTACCTTTAAACTGGATACATTGTATTCTGTAATGCTTCCTAGCTTTGTCTCACTGGAATGCTTTTACGGTTTTGAGGGTTGTGTGATCACTGAGTGTCAATCTCTTATCGACATCTGGTACAAAATATTTGCTATTAAAGAGGTTTCTGGAGAAATGCATGTCCACTCTTCTGGCAACAGTAACAATTTCAATTCAGCTGGCTATTACTGCCTGTTATTGTTGAGGTTGTTTAATAGATAGTAGCTACCCCTGGGGAACAGATGCTGTTGCCTTGAAAGGTTCAGTGGTTTGCTTATACTTCTTTGTCTCTATGTAGTGCTGCAGGAGGCAGTCAGCACCGGAGATCCAGAGATGGTTCAATTGGTTCTTCAACGGAGAGACTACCTCAAAGCCTCAACTGCTCTGGGAGGAGTGCCTGAGTTGCTGTCAAAGATCCGAGAGGTTTTACTTCTTACATTTTCACGTTCTCTTGTTGCTTTTACCTACAAGTCAAATAATTGCTTTGTCTACCCTTTTCTCCACAGTCTCCAGACTTCTACATGGAAATGAAGTGGGAATTCACAAGTTGGAGTAAGTTGTGTTTGGCTTTTTCAGTGAGCATGTTAATAAGCTTAGTGCATGTTGGAAATCAGGAATTTAATGTAAAATAAGAAAGTATCTGGAAACATTTTGTAAATCTATGTGCTTCACATCTGCACAAATGCATGAACCTTGCCTGCCTGGTAGTTTTAGCCGGTCACACTGGAAAAACTACATACTTGCCATCTTGGTGGGTGAAACATTTGTAATGAGTCACATTGTTTTTTCCTGTGTGGACACATTTATTTCGGTTGTGGGATATTGATATGCTGTTGCTTCACAGTCCCTCTTGTGTCCCGGGTTTGTCCGAATGATGTTTGTCGCATTTGGAAAAGTGGCGCCAGCCTGCGAGTGGATTCCACCCTTCTACGCTTTGAAAACATGACCTGGATTAGGGGGCGTAGAAGCTATATCTTCAGAGGAGATGGTATGTGTTTTACATAACTAAAAAGAATGTGTGTTTGTTGCATCACTGCTGTGAGACGATTTAGGTTTATCTCTGATTGGTTTTCTGACAGATTCCTGTGCAGAGTTGATGGAGGTGAACCACGATGATCAAGTGGTGGACACTGAACGGTTCAACATATCGCAAGAAATGGAGGATGTCACACTTGAGTCAATGCAGCCCGCTGAACAGGAAGTGGCCAAAAGATTGACGACACCTATTGTCAACACCTACTTGGACACCAAGGACATTGCTTTTGAAAGGCAGGTGTATCTCTTGTTCTCTTTGACTCTTTTCAGAAATTATATCAGCATGCGTCTCCTCTGATTGGATGTCACTTCCCCACAACTAATGCAAATATACATTAGTATATATATATATATATATAGATATATATATATATATAGATATATATAGATATATATATAGATATATATATAGATATATATATAGATATATATATATATATATATATATATATATATATATAT
>CAAKHC010019861.1:48917-71678 GCA_901007825.1 Macroramphosus scolopax
CAACTGGGTGCTATTAACTCCGAGCTTAGAAGTCTCAGTTACTGTGTGTGTGTGTGTGTGTGTGTGTGTGTGTGTGTGTGTTTGTGTACGGGCGGTATTTGAAGATAGAGGCTGCTCTATTCCCTCGTACATTGATGGATTCTGGATGTTGCAAATTAGCTTGTTAATTAGAATCTGTAATCGAGGTGAGCAGCAACAGCCATCAGCTCTTATAAAAGACATGAAAATAACAATGTGGAGATTTACGAGAACCTATCTCTCTCTTACCCCTTTACGATCCAGGAAAATACATTAACTGTCCCAGAATTATCTCACTGTTTTATTTATTTGCTGGTTTTATGTTTATATTATATTGTTTTTAATGAAAAACAGCACAAAGATGGAATATTTAAGATGAACTCTATTCAAATTAGACATATTACAAGTACAGACAGCAGGTAGAATAGGACATAATTCACAAAGCAATCATCACCTTGCTCATCACAATATTCTCTGAATAAAAAGCACTTTTAGATAAGTTAACACGTATGAATATTACACTTAATATCTGCAAAAATGTTAGAACAGTCTTCAGTTAGAGTGAAAACATTGTCTGGAGAGGCACAATATCAATACAACCATGTCGTGTAATATTTAGGCTGAATAAGGCAAAAGAGGCTGTCTGGAGGAGCCGTCAGACAAAGATTCAGAAGTTGCTTCAGAATCTATTTGCGCAAAGTCATCTTCAATTCCTTGTAAGACTTGTTGTTCCTTGTTGCTACATTTTATGAAAGTTTACAGCCTAATCGCCTCAGCATTGGAATGCTCAAACAGTAATACCAGTTACTTTGAAATAAAAAAAAAAAACATTTGTTTTCGTCTGAGTGCCTCATTCATCTTCATTGCAAACACTTGTGAGGGAAAAACAACATTTTAGCAGGTGTAGTCAGCAGCAAGACTGAGTTACAGATAATTAATTCTACAGCACTGACAAAGATAAAGAGGTGACTGTATAACGCTGTTGGTCCCACTGTTAATCCTTCTCCTACTGGGCTGAGAGGTCAATTCTAGCCAATAAAACATACAAAGAATACACACGATATCTTTTCAACCTGCCACAAAAAGCATAGCAGAACCGGTAATAGTTGGCTTAAAAACATAAGCTGACATACTGTCGAGTACGTTAGCCACAGAAAACCCACATTTATGACAGGAAATGACATGCAAAACAACACTCCCAACGGTTTAAGTGGTTATCATCATTAAGCTGTTGCTGCAAGTGCATCAATGTATCAGTCTTGATAAAAATGCCCTTATGCAATAGAAATGATGTGCTGAATGTTATATAAAGAAATACATGTTGTTGCTTTCCTTGGCATGTTGTTCTTGATCCATAAATATAGCAGATTAAGGGAAGAGAAAGACCAGTGAGTTTAAGAGATTGGTACCAAAAAAACAGCAATAAAAGGCTTCCTACTGTCCTGGTGATGCAGGCTGGTCTGTATACGCACACTTGCACACATGCAGCTCTGGTACGAGTATTGCTTCTCTTCTTCGTATGAATTTAGCAACATGATTTATCCTAACGTTGGCGTCTAAAGGGGGGCAAATATGTGTAGTGACGTCAATGCGGTCGGCCACATGAGCAGATAACAGTCATGATGTCACTGGTGTACTAAAACTGTGGTTTGATTTTGAAAGCTACAAGTGTGTTTTTCATGTGGAGAAATGTGTTCCTCTAAGGGACTGTGGCCATGTTGAGGCTGTCCGCGTGGACGTCTGGTATGGTCCTCTCTGGTCGCAGACACACCGCCAGCCTCTGTCAGACAGACATGGCAGAAGAGGTTAATATACGTATGTAGGTACATAATATAAATTCATATATAACATTGAATTCAGCATTTTGTCTCTCACTTTTTACATTATTTACCATCTACTGACCTGCTTGAGAGATCCAGGAGTCCACACCAGCTTGTAGACCATGTAGATGGGGATCCACATGAAGGATGAGAGGCCGATAATGTATCCCACCGTGATGCTCCAGTCCGGGTACTTGTAGTCGAACAGCTGGAGGGGCGGCGGTTTCAGCAGGGAGCTCACTATGATATACTGGCAAGAGTTGGGATAACATTTCCATAAATGGACAGGTGATATATCTTTCTCACTTTCACACAATAAAGAAGTAAAATACAGAGGAAATCCTCAGAGTGTAAAAATGTCAACAAGAAGGGAACCTGGGAGATGATTGCAAATAAGAGATGAATGCATTTAACTGTATGTAGGGGAGGGAAGCGCCATTTACCTAAATGTCTTGCAATATAAATGCTGGACACAACGCTCTGTGTTTGTGTGTGTGTGTGTGTGGGGGGGGGGGGGGGGGGGGCTGTCAGGTCTCCACAGCCTTTAAAAGCGGTGCTGCTTCAGTCATCCACTGATCTTGCAGCTTGCACTTAAATCCATATCTACCACCGCACATTGATCCCTGGACCACTTTCATGGATGCTTGTTAATTCTTTTCCACATGTGCAACAAAGAACAAGGAAAATGATACTAATGCAATTTCTGTTGTTGTTGTTGTTGTCATCTCTTACCGCCAGAAATGCTGGACTGATGGCAACCCAGCACACCTTCCAAAAAAGTCCAGGAGCTTTGCCCAGCATGGCTTGAACATCATTGCTAAATCTATTGATACCTGAGAGCAACACAAGAAACATCAGTCAGTGAATATAACGATTTGCTGGGATTTACGTGGTCAGGTAAAATTAAGTGGATACCAGTCAATCAATAATCTTGTGTTTACCGTAGAACCAGGAAACTGCAATGGCCTCGAGGAAACCCACAGCAATGATGGAGGATCCAACGCCAAATTCCTCCAGCAGCTTCACCACGTAGGCACCGCCCTGTCAATCATCCATCATCACTCTGTATTCTCCATCTGATACTCTACACATGCTTTAAGATAACAATTTGAACCAACATCTGTAAAACTTACATTTGTAAGGGTGCTTAGAGAGCCCAAAAAGCAGACAATCACCAAGCACAGAACCAAATGTTCACGTCTGTGAGAGAAATATTCTGGATATTCATCCAACACGGCTGTGATGATCGCCTCCAGCCCACCGAACTGAAACACACAGAGGGGCATTATTGGTACAATTTATTAATTATTTGGGATCTTGAGCCTTCTCTTTATAAGGATCTGGTAAAATGTAGCCTTCAGTACAATAACCATCACTGCAGCGCTGCACTGAAGGTCAAACACAAGCAGCTCATCATGAGGTGACCTGTTCGTACCGTGCTATCCAGTCCCAGCGTGATCATCATCACAAAAAATATGATGGCGAAAAAGGTTGAGCCCATCATGTTGGCGATGGCCTCTGGGTACGTGATGAAGAGTAAACTTGGCCCTGAGAGCATGAAAACATTGAATAAGACGAAGGCAGTGTGAATATTTTATTCTTGATGTAGTTCTGATGATTTGAGTATGAAACTAGTTTGCTCACCTTTATCCCTGGCGACATCCTCTACCCTCACCTTCCTCATCTCTGCCATGTAGCCCAGCACCGTGAAGATGACGAACCCTGACACAAAGCTGGTCAGACAGTTCACCAGACTGGTGACAATGGCATCACTGGAGAGGAGAAAACAAACAATTACACAGAACATGATAGTAACCAGATTTAGTCGTTGGATCAAATTGAAACTTCATTTCAATTCCTCTCAGCTCCAGTTTCTCTGTCTTATATTACACAGAGGGAACTGTCACTGATGAGAGGGTGCGTCAGGCGTGTTCCACAATATAAAGCTCATCACATGTCTGCCAATCTGTCACTGATATTCTTGGAGTCAAGCAATCGAAGGAATTGAAAAAAAGTTCTTCAATATTAAAACCATCTCGTCCAGGTAATGAAATAAAAACTGCAACTTTGAAATGTTTCTTCCTCTCACTTTCATCCGTCATGGTTTTATTTTACCGCTCTTCTCTCTGTTTTATTACTTCTATCTGATTTACCTAATTGATCCTTTTTTCTTTTTTTTTCCTTCCTAATGCTGATCTATTAACCAGCCTCAACTTTTATCATTATTATAATTTAACAACAAGGGTGCTCAACTCCACTAATGTGATGTTAATGTTAGACAAGAAACAGAAATGTTTAGAGTAAAACAGCATAAGTGTATAATATTTTACAGTGGCAAGAAAAAAGGAGGCATTTGAGTATTTTGTATTTTCATGGCCGACCCGAGACGCGTCCAGTCAGATCAGATTTATATCATAATGTTTTTACTGTCATCACACACCCGTCTGCTCTGCTAATCACATCAGCCACACAGGTCATTAGCTGTAGTCCGAGTGGACAGTCTCATTCCTTCTGCTTTCAGTTCGCCATGTTCACCCCCCATGTGTGTTTTCACCTCCTCCGTACCAGCACGTTGACACTGCCGCTCTCACAGTTGACTGTCCACTTAAATTAAAACGCTGATTGAGCACAACGAGATGACCAAAAAAACAGATCCTTTGACTCAGAGTATCGCAGCTTTGCAAGGTTTCTTCTCACCGATAGCAGTTGTTTGTGAAGTTGTTATAGCTGGAGAGAGCCAGGAGCACCCCGAACCCAGGTCCCAGGGAGAAGAAGATCTGAGCAGCAGCGTCCACCCACACCTAGAACACACACAGACAGAAGCTTTAGTTAAATGTACCTGCACAGTCAGAAACATCTATTTTCTCCTTTCCTTTCCTTCATTAATGTAACATCATCTATCTTAAACAAATGACATGACATCTTTCCCAAATGTTCTTATTTGTCCACTGATCGTTTGCTCAGCTGAAAGGTGTCGTCTCAGCCATATAGAAATCTAGTTGCCACACAGCTGTACGCAGGGAGATCTGAAGAGGAGCACGCTTTCGGCATTAAAAAGAAGAGGGCAGCGTTGGATATCGGTGAGTGAGACAGAAAGGGAGGCCTTTGTTAATGGGCAGAAATTCTAAACCAATTATGCATCTGATTATCCTGCTCTGTAGCTTATTTATGCATCTCATTGCACCTCATCCATATTCCCTCCCAACCAAAGCACTCACACATGTTTAGCAAACACCGAGCCAGAGTGAGATGTTTCAGATATATAAAAAAAAGGGACCACGTATATCAAACGAAGAAGGAAAGTCATGAAGATCTATAATGGATCAAAACAAAAAAATTCTTTTAGGGAACAGGATTGATGGTTTGGACATTTCGATTACTCACACTGGTCTCCAGCAGCTTCCCCCACTGGGGTTTCAGGTAAAACACCACTCCTCTCCAGGCTCCTGGCAGAGTGGCCCCCCGAATCAACAGGATGAACAGCACGATGTAGGGCAGAGTGGCCGTCACCCACACGACCTGGTGCGGGCAGGAGAGAGGAGGCATTTGATGGTAGTAGACAATTATCTCCTTGTTGTGTTACGCCGGTAAAGCGACGACAATGTGTTACCTTCCCTGAAGTCTTCACCCCCTTCCAGAGGCTGAAGTAAACTATCGTGAAAATGAGAAAAAGGCAGAGCATCAGCTGCCACCGAACACCGCCGACGTTCCCCAGCCCCGATGACTTGTGGATCTCAAGAACATTCCTCCTGTGGAGATTAAACACATCAATCACCCGGCGTTCAACATACAACACGACAGTCCCGTTTCAAAATAAGCCACAGACAATATTTGTATAGTGCAGTACTCTAAAGCTATTTATACATTCTGTTACTCACACTTACATGCACTTACGTGTAAAATTCCTCTGCTGGAGACCTGGAGGAATTGGTCCAAGTGACGTTGTCGATGCCAAAATAGTTGGTGCAGTCGGGGGTATTCCACACATTGTCGCAGTTTGTCCACGGCAAGATGCTGGAGAAAGAGGAGTAGAAGTAGAAGAGGGCCCAGGCGATGATGGTGTTGTAGTAGAAGGACACATACAGGGCGATGACACATATGGCGTATCCTATACCTGGAGACACACCAGAAAGACGGGGCTGTTAGAAACCTGGAAAACATGGGATCAGATCAGTTTCAATGAATAGAAATTATTCATCTATGAAATTTCTCTGTGGAATAAACATTAAAGAAACATTCCTCCAAGGTAACTGGACTGAATCTGACCAAAGCTCGAGCAGCACATCGAGTCCTACCTTTGAAAATGGGGCAGATGTGTTTCCATATGGAGATGGCCCCGGTTCTGTGGAACTGTCCCAGTGCCAGCTCCATGTAGAAGAGCGGCACTCCACCAAAGATGGCCATCAAAATATAGGGAATAAGGAAAGCCCCTGCACAGACATGAGGGGAGATGTTACTGTACGCTGGGTGTTCTCATGAAGGTCACGTCGTGTTAGTGGCTCAGATTAACTGAGTGAGACTGAAGAGGGCTCAGGTCACTAGAATTGGGATGATCGTTTTAAAATCAGACTCTTCACCGGCTGCAGTTGGACATCTGTTAATCTCACCAGTGTGTAAACAGTGACACATATTGTTAAAAAAAAATGGAACACTTAATAAAAATGAAATAGCTGTATTTTTTTTATCCTTTTCAAATGTCTCTTAATCCAGACTGATGATCATATTTTCAACCTGAAAGCCACTTTACATCTAATGTGATGTAGTTTGAACTGCCTCCTCTTGAAATGTGTTATAGATTAAAAAAAAAAAAAAAAAACGCCTCCACGCAATTTAATTGATTGTAAATTGGAATTGAAGCTGATGTTTACTATGAAAATGTTGATTGAATGATAGAATTACGTTCAGCTCCTGTATTGGATATAAAGTTAACAATATAGGAACATGTCATGGGTGTGAAAACTTTGTAAAGACTTTTCAGTGCCAGATGTGCCCTCAGCACCATGGACAGTGTTCCGGTTCCAGATGGATCCTGATTCCAACACTTTGTCTCACATGTAATCAATAATTAATAATTGTACGTGTCATCATCTGTAGAATCAACTCACCGCCGCCGTTTTGATAACAAATGTAGGGAAATCTCCAAACATTTCCCAGGTCCACAGCAAATCCAATTACAGACAAGAGAAAATCCATCTTTTTGCTCCACTTGTCCCTGGAGTCCGTCTGCGTGGGGACCGGCACCGGCACCGGGACCGGGACCGGGACCGCGTTGTTGGGGCTGTACACCGGGTTCGGGGAGCCGTGCTGGGTCAGACTGCCGGCCATGACCGCTGAGTCCTGTTGGGGCATCGGACTGTGAAAAGTCAGCCAGAGTACCAGGTCCTCCGAGGGGAGGGAGGAAGACTCCCCTATAACGGTGACAGGGCCGAGGGGGAGGAGCCGGGCTGCAGCCGCTCCTGGGGATACCTGTTAGTGCAGGAGGACATCAGAGATGGTGGCAGAAGCTTTTAGCACCCTTTCATCTAAAACAAGGATTTATTTAAAGGCTGGATTAGGTTATCGACTGCCAGTGGAGAGGAAGTTTTGGTGACATACTGAACACACACGATCAATTCCTTTATCTTTCTTTAGATCAAATTATGACATTATGGAAAAGTGGTTCAAGATGCAGCAACAGGTTGTTCATGTAAAGTATTACATCAATGCTTATCAAGACTAAAGAGCTGCATCCCTGCTATTCAGCCTTTGTTGTGATGTATATGATATGGCAGGCTCACTATGGTCTGTCCGTCTGCTGCAAGTCACATCCTCACAATCCTGATGTGACTGTTTGCATTTAACGGATGATCTGATGTTTTAGGACAGATACAATTCAAATTGGTGGTGTTACGGTACTGGTATCAAGATACATGTCTGCTGTTCATCATGCTACGGCCCAGCTGACGGGACATGTCACATTTCATGGCTCATTTCTCACACGATCACAATATTTTCCATTCTGTTCATGTTGGGTGATGCGAGGCTTGAAAGATTTTCAATGATTGTTTGCTCTTTATTACTGCATAATATCTTCATAGGTCTGTTTGGTAGCTGCTCTGTGGCTTTGGATCATAAGCATGTGATGTTCCTCAGCAGATGTAGGTGGCCCAGTTGTGCTGCAGATGTGATCACAATTAAAAAAAATTGGAACATAACACATACAAAATGTATTCATAGCACCTCTCTGGATCAGTATGACTTCACAATGAATCACAAAAGACACTAAAACAGGTGGGAAATGTCCAATTAGTATAAATGTCAGCAGCTTTTCTGGTGCACAAAGACCAACAAGCAGCTTGTTGGAGAAGTTTGCCACAGCGAGCTATAAAGAGCACATTGAGCCATCTTGGCAGACGGCAGAATAGAATCACAGCGGCTAGAATGCACTCATTAAGAAAACCTGATAAAATGACTTTGTAATCAAATCCACCGCTTTTAGCACTGAGCCGCTTGAAAGGGCTGCGAACTGGATATTCAGAGAGAGTGCATCAAATGAAGTTAGTTTGGAAAATGGATATGACCCAAAGATAAGGAGGCTCAGAGACCTCCAGCGCCGTCGTACAATTGTCACTTAGAGGCCAAATAGCCAAACTGTCTGGCCTGTCGTCACCTGTTTTCGTGTCTGACTGTGTCACCTGAATCTGGAAAATGCAGCATGTTTGAAAATGAATGCACCACTTTTATTATGTTTCTCTTGTATCTTACTGTTAGTGAGCAAAGTAATTCCTACCTTGCACAGGTGCAGAATATCAAGCTGCTGATTAAAAGCTATGACCACTACACAGCTGTTCTTAATGATGGTCAATAAAGGGTCGACCCAACTCTTCCATTTGTCACATTATAATGCAGCAGATGTCACATGTCCACAGTCAGAGGGATATTGGGATGCTGCAGAGCCGGCGGGTCAATTTAACAAATATTAATTTTTCAATTAGAAATTGTTTCAAGCAGTTTGGCACAACTGGCAAATCCGAGCAGAGGACATGGTTCAATACCGCTTCAGGATCTGAACATTCTTCGCTATTGAAAAAGCTGTCTCACTTGCCCGTCGTCCCCAGAGGCTGAAGGAACAGACTTTAATAGGCTGACGCACACATTCATTGGACTCTGGTGCAGTTATGGTCCGGGGTGGTACATGTAATGGACATCAGACACAACAGCAGATCATCCATAGGAACATGAGTACAGTTCATGATTGCTCCCTGTTACTGTGCATGTCCGTCAACATAATGTGACTTTTCAGCATGACAGTGTCCTCATGCTGCTGGTTTGAGGACTGAATTTCTGGAAGCTGAAACACATCCCTGTTCTCCAGTGGCCTCCCTATTCGCTAAACCGTGAGCATCCGTGGGACGTTGTAGACCTCAGCTTGTCAGCTTGTTCCGGGACAACATTCCACAATCCTCAATCAATAATCTAATTTATTGTAATTGAAGGAGATGCAACGCATTTGGAAATGTAAATTGGAAGAGAATATGTCAACACTGACTGACTGTCTCTCATTGACTGTTGTATTCCTGTGGATGTGGATAGATTCCACATGTCATCTCATGCAGAGCTGGGATGAGGAGGAGTAAACAATCAGCCAGGGGGGGAAGGGGGGAGCCGTGGTTGCTCAGCTGAGGTGTGGGGCCCCCGAGGGCCCAAAGCATGACAACAGACCATATAGCACTGGCCTTCTCTAGCATACAATCCTGTCAATCTGCATTGGCACACATGGGTAGAAGAACATCAGACTGACAGGAGCCTCTCCCACATGCCCTGGTGCCTGTTAGAGCACGTCCACTCCAATCACACATGGTGATGTGCACGTCGGGCCGGCCCGGAGACTCTGCCGGCAGGCAAACAGAAACAGATATGACACAGCATTTTTATTTCTCAAACATCTGATTTGATGTAGCTTTGTCTCTTTTCACTGATATCAATAGAGCCCCTGTATTCTGCCGGGCTCTGTTACAGGTCACTATTGTCCCCAAGACTGATGGGATCCGTGAATAATTGGATTTCAATCATCATCCCTCATAATTATATCAAAGTGTGTCCTGACTATTAATTTCACTCTTTCTTGTAATTTGCTGATTATAAATAAATACCTCTTTGACAGGGCGTGGGGAGGAGCTCTGATGTGCTCTTTACTCGGGCAGAAGTCCTCGCATGAAATTTAACAAGACTTTAATGCTGTTACCTCATTTTATCTCTGCGCTCGGTGTGACTCATCCTAGCGAGAGAATCTAGGATTGAAGATTACGTATGATTATGTCATTATTATGAGGAAAACAGAGTTCTCACAAGGACAAACATTACAAGACGGGAGCCCTTTCCCCCCAAACAAGAACCTTAACTGCTGCAATGTGTTTTTGTAGATCCTTAAGAATGTAATTTAAGTGTAAAACCTTCGTATATTTTGTGGTTGTGTGTTAGTATAAAACTTAGATTTAAGATTAGGACTGGTATTAAACTCAGGCTGTATGGCCGTCTTGGGATCCACCATGGGATTTTGCTGGTGTTTGTCCTGCGACCAAGAATGCAGCTTTGGGGGGGGCGAGCCCCGCTCCTCTCAGTCTGTCATCCTGTGTTATCAGTCCATCCTTTCACCACCTGATCTACCTGACAGCTCAGTCCTCTAGGCGGGGCTGGACTCATCGCCTGGAGACCCCACAGTCCAGCACACTGAAGCCTACCAACTCATTCTACTCACATCCTGAATCATCTGCCTGAACATGTTCTAACATGTATGATACACATATATACGAAAAGTGTTAATTTTACAAAAGCTGGAATATCATCAGACATGGGATCTTTTTTTAATACTCAGTTTTGGCCATGAGCAATGACACACTCACCATCTTCTGGATCTGAGGGTTTTTAACCTATACTCAGAAGTATTCCTGTCGTAAAGTTAATCAATACCCTCACATTTAAATATTTTCTCTAACAAACTCGAGCGGAAAATAACTAAGAATTCATTTGTGGTCTTTTTAAATCATATGACATCATCAATCCTTAACTTCCATTAATTAAACACATTTTCTGAGATCTGTTTATCCCTACTCTTGTTTTTGCCAGATGTTTAGCCAGTTGTGCCTCTCAGTTTGAACTCAAGGTGTGTTAGTCTTGAATGTATCCAGCAACAGCAGCTGTGCAAGTAGAGTTTAGGTTTAAACATGCAGGAGGAAGTATTAGGACATTCAAAGTGCAGAGCAGGAGGAACGTTAAATCATATTTTCAATTATTAGCCCAATAACACATTTAAAAACGTTTGAGATTGATCAGTGTATGATGATATTAAATGACATGACTAGATTAATCAATCACATATCTGCAACAGTAACTAATTCAAGGTATTTAAGGTATTTACATATCTTGACCACAAGATGGCGTAACGACAACGTGTTTCCATGTCAGGTGTTTCCATTCATGTCTTGTACACATTGATTCATCTGGAAGAAGAGTTTCACTGTTACCCTCCGTGAAACTGACATCTCAGTAGATTTTATATTAATCGAAGTTATTCTAGTCACATTGATTTACCTTCAAATAAAGCCGGAGAAACGACCAGAATCTGATACTTCTGTTCTAATTTCTATCTAACTTATATGCAGAGCTCATGTAGGCTGGTCTTGTAATGAACTGATCATGAGAGATTATAACAGATGGAATTATCAAACTGAAGACAATCAAAATCAGCATCTGACATCATTCTTGTACCATCTTTGAATATAGTCTGTTATACTGATGCACCTTTGAATACAGACTGTTACACTGATGCTTATATTG
This sequence comes from Macroramphosus scolopax, assembly GCA_901007825.1. NCBI lineage: Eukaryota > Metazoa > Chordata > Actinopteri > Syngnathiformes > Centriscidae > Macroramphosus > Macroramphosus scolopax. The sequence continues at coordinate 60,572 of CAAKHC010019861.1, forward strand.
ATTCCTGGGCCACCCAATGAAAGCCCTGCGTGTGTCTTTAAGAGGCGTGTGTGAAGAGGAGGGTGGAGTCACGAAGCACGTCGCAGTTGAGCAGCACTCAGCTGATGGGAGGGGTGCTACGTTCAGACAGGAGACAGGATCCATGGCAACAATCATGGCAGGTGGGAGCAAAGAAAACCTATACATAAACATTTTTACATTATGTCTGAGGTGCTTTTGCTTTGTTTTCCCTGATGAGTTTTGATCAATTGCATAAATGGTTCCTGTTTTGTGTGTGTTTCCAGAGGCAGAGACCCGTCAGAGGCTGCTGCGCACCGTCAAGAAGGAGGTGGGTGTTTTCAGCTCAGCAGTTATAGAGTCGGAAAGACAAACACATTTGTTTGTATGGGGAAACCTGTCAGGAGATCACCTGCACAAACTGATGCCGTACTTGTGTGTTTGTGCTGAACATGCACTCTTTTGATGAAGCCTGAGATAGATGATGTGGATGCTCATGTGTGTCACATCCTCATTAAAACACTAGAAAACAAATAAATTAGTGGAAACTGATGGCCGGTGCAGATGATCTTTTGTCGTATGGATTCTTTATTCCTCACCGGTCTCTGAGCTGCAGCTCCAGTACTTATTAGTGGAGGAGCAGCAAGGAGGAACAGATTGTGTGTCTGCTGTTGTTTATGGCAGACACAAACTGTGTGTGTGTGTGTGTGTGTGTGTGTGTGTGTGTGTGTGTGTGTGTGTGTGTGTGTGTGTGTGTGTGTGTGTGTGACATGGATCTACAGTGGAAACAAATATGGAAGCCACTCTGTTGGTTTGTTCAGCAGTTTCCCTCCGATGTCACTCATCATCATTTCATCTTTAATGTAGTGGCAGAAGGTCAGAGCTCAAATAAAACCTGTTCATCCCTGTGAATTAAATGATCGTGACATATCAGTGCATCTGAATATATATACACACACACACATACACACCTTTGTTTTGTTCATTGATTGACAAAACACCAGACTCCAAAAGTCCAAACATGATAATAAACACACTCTCTTGTTATTATTGCATCCTTACAAGCTAATACAACTATATATATATATATATATATATATATATATATATATATATATATATATATATATATATATATATATATATATATAATGTGTAAATTGGTTGCTAAGAAACGTCTGTAGTGCTCATCAATCAAGAGCAATCAACTGAATAAACACAGCAGCAGTGAACCAGCTCCGTTGTTCTGCATGTCTCAGCGTGTCCTCTCCCCACAGTCACGGCCGGAGCTATATAACACACAATAGTTGGGATTAGGACACATTGTACTCTGGAGAAATACATCAGCTCCTGCTACGAGCTAGCAGGCTAACGTTAGGTTTGTCAGTTGTTTCAGCAGCTGTCCAAACGTTAGCAACACCGAGCAGTTACTTTAGGTAAATATTGGCAAAGTAGCATTTTCCTCCTGAAACCTGGTCTGTAATTGTTTTTGGTGTCCGTCTAGTAATGTTATAGTATATGAAGAGTGGGCACAACCAGCAGCAAACTTGAATGCCGTCTATGTCTCAGTCCATTGTGTCTCCATTGCTCTGCAGCAGTGTTGTTGTCGTGGCCTTGGTTGAAGAAGGTGTTTCCCTGTGTTCAGTCGAGGGTTTGTATAGTAACATTTACACTCTTAAACACCTTGTAAACTCGGAGACTCCAACACAATCTATGGACCTCATCCGGTTGTTGTAACTAAAAACGCCTGTCTTCTGTCGTAGAGTCACATAATCAATAGTGGTAATGAGAGAGAGAGAGAGAGAGAGAGAGAGAGAGAGACATTCACTTTTCCTGAACATACAGTATTATATCCAGTCAATGTTGTTGACGTGCCTCGTAGTTTACAAGAAGTTCTTTCTGCCACAACAAAGATAAAAGTCGCATCTCAGGTGTTGTGAAAAGTGGAATGTCGTCTGATTTGTTTTCCACCGCTCCGTCTTTGCGGTCTTATCAGTGATGACCAGACCCTTCCTGTGATTAACTCGGCCTCCTGTGGACTGATAAGGCCTCACTGAAAGTCATACAGCCTTTGATGGAGTCTGCAGATGGACCCGTGAAACAAGCCGATAGTGTACAAGCCCACTTTCTTCACAGACAGACAACTGATGGAGGATTGAACTCATCGCTAGTAAAGATTCATTTACAAAAACGTATGTAATTAGATGTTTTTAGAATCCTTTCCCTTTCCGGAAAGCATAGGTTTCCTTTTTGTCTCTGCCACTTCCCTTCAGTATGATAATTATCGCTCTGTGTGTGTTACACCATATGGCGTCTCTACGCTGTGTGTTCTCACGTCTCCTTATCCAGCTGGTTATTTGCCATCAGTCTGCTCGAATGTACCTGGATGTGGGCCATTATCCAGAGAGCGCAGGATGTCTGTGGCAGCAGAATTAACTTCTGGAGCGAAATTGGTTTGAATGAGATCTGTTATTTGCCGTAGCTTTGATACAGAACGCCTCTCTGTCTGTCTCTGTCCCCGTCCTCCTCTGATCGTGCCTCTGAATTGTGCTCCTCCCTCTGTCCTTTTGTGTATCACACATGCACTCAAACACAGTTCCACACCTGTGTTTGCTAAAGGAGAGAGAAATAGAGAGGTTGAGACTATTAAAGTACGAACTGTACACAGAGATCTTCACCGTTTACCTTCTTGTGTTGCTTTTCTGATGCCGGCTGCTTTGGATAATCAACCCGTGTAATTTATTCCGCCTAACTCTGATTTTTAAAATTCCATGTTAATAGAAAACAAACAAAGTTTATTAGTTGACTTACTTTAAGAACCAGCTGCAGGGAAACCATCAAATATTATCGTTGTCATAGATACTGATATTAAACTGAGACTGTTACAGTTTTTATACCTTTTCTATGTGAATATTCATCATCAGGGTTTGGTTTGAATGGGACAGCCGTGCAATCAAAACGACAGCTCTGTGTGCGTCGATTAATACACGTCTGAGTGATGGTTTATTCCCTCCGTCATAGACTGTGTAAAGTGAGTGGACAAAGCCGTAATGGCTTTTGACCATTGACGTTTGGAGTCCTTGAGTTTGGCATTTTGGACCTCTCCATCCTTTTTTATTGCAACCGAAGGTATTTGAACGTGAGGGTGAAGCTTGAAAGAGCGAGGAGGGATTTGACTGAGACACTGACAGCAGCAACCACAATTTACTAAATAAACATCGTGCTGTTTTACTGGAGACTTGAAACTAGCGATGGAGACAATAAACTCATATTGAAAATGTTTACTGCAGTAATAAATCAAGTGAGCAGTAAATACAATTTCTCAGAGGCTTTGATACACTTGGACGTCTTTCTGCAACCAGTGGCGGTGCCCCCTGTTGGCCATTAGAAAGAATGCATGCACGCTTCCTCATCGGCATCCGGTCGGTAGCTACATCCACCCTCATACAGTCTACGGCAGCAGCCACGGCGATGATGAATAATGATATTAATGGATGAGGCGTTTTCTCCAGCTCTTATATCTTGGCTCTGCTATTGCAGGAGATAATTGGAATACTCTGAAGATCTTTTATCACTCTGGCTGATGCCTTCGGGCCGCAGTGGTTAGAGGAGATCCATCAGGATTTGCTGCTGCGACGTCACACCCTTTGTCTTGTCTGTGAATCCTAGTGGAATATATAAGATATATATCTTGTGGTGGCATTTTATTGCTACTCTTTATCTTTTGCTGATAGATTATACGTCAGCGGTGCCAAACGAACCCAAAACGACAGCGTGTCTTCCAGACATTCGATTTGACTAAGACACATCGTGCCTGTTAGTCGAAGTGCTGCTGTCATTTTTAGTTTATTCAGAAATGAATGACTGTTGTTGACGCATCTTACATGATCCCTGTGCGACACATGCCGTCTCTATAGAAACCGCTGGGTTAACTGGGCTTACACACTTTGCCACATAAATTCCTCTGAGACCTGATCAGTAACACAGATAAGAGGGATGAGAGCTGAAACTCAAGGAGGTGTCCATGTCGTCAAGTTGGCAACTCAATCAGGGATCAGTGTGTGTGTGCGTGTGTGTGCGTGTGCGTGTGCGTGTGTGTGTGTGCGTGTGTGTTGCATGCAGCAATGGCTCAGTTTTTTAACAGCATGATGAATCATTTCTGTTGGGTAACAATGCTACTGATGGGAACAGTCCAAATTTACATAACGACTGTCTATTAGTGATATTGTTATAGATTTTTTCAGGGGGTTTGTGATCTTCTATATTTATTAACAAAACGGGGGCACGAGGAACAGCGCAGGGCGTCTCACTGCAAGACAACGTACACATATACACAGAAAGATCTGACGAAGACAGACACGAAACACAGGACTCGAATACGAACTGAAGAAATAAGGTAACAAGACACTGGTGGGAGAACGCAGGGGCAGGGAGCGACTGCCTGAGGGAACAAGACAGGATAGAAAGAATTGATTAACAGACGACAAAGAGCGAGAATGCAATAACACACAAGACACACGAGACGTTAAACAACATGAGACACAATAAGGTGGTATATTTCAAAATACTGTACATCAGGAAGTAAGTAAACTAGGAGGATACAATATAAAAACAGTTCACAGCAGAAGCAAAACTCAATTTCAAAAATGCAAAACAGGACTGCGACAGGAATAAGATGGAAGATGTTTCTCTGCACCTTCATGAAAAATCTTTTTGTTCTGTGTCTTATTTTTAAATCCCAAATCTTCGCAGTCTGTTCTGTTGCTCTCCTTTCATTAAGGTATTGCTTTTACAGAAAAGACTCAACAAGTACTCATGGATATGTTTGGATTTACATGTGTTAGCCGTCAAATATGGGCCTCGACTGGTGGCTGATGTTTCCTGTTTATGTTGACACTCGGCTGAAACAACAGACGTCCGGTCGTAACTGTGTACGATCGATTTTGTCGTCATTTAAAAAAATGACGGTTTTTTTTATGAAGAATTCTTTGTTTCCCCGCACAAAGGATGGAAAAACAACAGACAAATAAATTAATTAAGAAACATTGATATTCCAGCTAAACTGTTATTTTACAAACGGTATCATCCCTAGTATGTTTTGTCGAAGTTGACAAGGCTGTTACTTCTGCTTATATTTATTATCTATTCAGTTGCTTGTTGTTCTCATGATTCAGTGATTAACCATTTGGTTTGACAAAAATACTAGAAAATAATAAAAAAATAACTTTATGTCCCTTAACATTTCATTATTAAACTGTACTTATTATACTGAATCAGAAAGCTTCAGGATTACTCAGCTCCCACAAAACATTTGCAGATTCAGATAGAAACAATGTTTAGGTTGTAAAAGAGATGGAGGAACATCTGTGCATGTGTGATCATGATGAACAGGGTGACGGTTCTGTGTAATCTAGTTGTTGTTGACAGACTGATTTCGACAGGAAATTACAGACGGCTGTCCAGAGGTTGTAGATTGCGGAGTGGCACCCACACAGGGGGACGTCCCCATAGCCACTGTTGGGATTGATTTATGACTCATCCTAACTAGTGGTGTGGAGCTGCTGTCAGGTCTGCGGGGAGAGACTGTGATGACAAAACCTCCCTTGTGAGCGTCGCCTTCCCAGCACGTCTATCTGACCTCCTTCATTGTTTTAAAGGAAGTTGTGTTCTTGAAAAGGATGTAATCTGCCTTCGATGAATCAGAATCAATTGCAGAAGATTGAAAAGTTTTAAGAAAAGTGTTCTTCCCCTCCTTTTAGACCCCGCCCACTCTCAAATACACAACCTTCATTTCCCAGTAGAGCTGCTTGGGATGAGAACTGGTGACTCATCCACCAGTTAACATGTGCGTTCTCTTTCCACTAAGTGTTTTTGATTCCCTTTAACTTGTAAAGCACAGTTCATCCCGAGCTCTGAACTGTTTTATATAAGACAGACATTAGTTTCGTAACATCCCGTAATTATTCTCTGAAATGTGTTGAGCTCTCCATCAAACTCTCGACAACCAGCCCCTCCGAGACTGTGCGTGTACCAGCTGCGGCATATTAATGAATGAGTCATCCAGCTTCTGCCGTGTCATTGACAGGTGAAGCAGATTATGGAGGAAGCAGTAACCAGGAAATTTGTTCACGAAGACAGCAGCCATATCGTGTCCTTTTGTGGTGAGTAACCAAACGTATAAATAAATCACACTTTTTTTCTCATACATATTTTTGTAAACATGTGACTCATTCCTCACTTCTTTAAAAAGTTTTACTCCAAAGCAGTTTGACTGTGCAATTGGGTTTATAGTGAAATGCTTCGAGAATTATTGGGGGTGGACCTTCATGTCCCCCTGATGAGAACTCACAATCACTTCAGTCATACTCCACACTCCAAGCCAGTAGGGGGCAGCATATTCCGGCAATCATGATGTCTTTAGTTGCATGTGAATGCCGATAACTAAAAAATTCAATGTGTGTCAATCCATTCAATCGAGATTGTAGTTCAGCCAACTCCTTCCTCCTCTTTAAATCTCAACACAGACCATCGGTCCGAGAGGAACCTAATTCCTTTCCCAAAATCTTGTACTAACCGTTACTATACAGATTGTCAATATGCAGAAAACTTTTCATAGAAATTAGTGACTCACTGTCACCTCTTGAGGTACAAAGTGGTATTACAGTTGATTTTTTTTGTTCTTTTTTTTACCAAATAACTGCAAAACAAACATTACCAGCAGTTGTCTGTGGTTTTCCAGTTTTCAGTGCTAATGATCAAATATTAACATGCTAATAGGGTAAACAAGCAAACGTATTTGTAGACTCTGTATTATGTTTCATTTTTGATCGTATTGTCATTTATTTATGCAGAATTTGTCATAAATGATCTAGACAAAAAAACAAGTCACACGTTCACCCCCGGAGACACACTCACTGCCCACATGCAGGCGCTCACACTCGTCAGATGTCTGGCTCTGTCCAAAGCTGTAATCAACAAGCTATATTTGTGGATTTAGGTGAGAATAATGTGACTCAGCCTGCAGAAATTGTGACATTTCTACTATTTGCATGCCATTTTTTGCAGAGAAAAACTGGTTTAAACCAACTAATTAAGGCTATATCGTGCAATGTAATGTGAAGGAGCTGTCTGCATCATAGCAGGATACATGAGAGGAGAGAGATGAGTGAAAGTAAGGAGAAACTACAGTCTGAAACTGAAACTACGGTCTGAACGCTCCTCTAAATGTTGTGAAAGTGTGATTTCATATCACACAGTTAAATGTGTGATGAGCAACACCGCTTTGTTTGGGAAAAGATGAGGAGAAGTTGAAGACAGTCCGTGTTCATTTAAGTTTCACCAAACGTTGTCGAGACAGATGAGACAGGAAGCTCAACTTACTGTCCTCGCTTCCCACTTACAAACTCCTTAATATCAGGAGACAAAAGGGGAAGCGATGTGTGAAACCCTGGTGTGAAGAGGAGAAAACAAATGAAAACGAGCCTAGTTTTGTTGAAGAGACGATCAATCAGCACTTGTGTGCTGTTTGGGTCATCAGAGAGGAGAACATCTTCACCAGCCTGAGTGAACTAACCAGTAATCAGCTCGACCTCCATCTCCTTTTACAACTTTATTGCTTTATTCTCTTGAAGGGATATGAAAACAGTTCATCACATGACGCAGGTTTTCTATAACAACATGATGGATGGAAAGTCTTTTCTTACATAATGCTTCAGTGTGTTTTATATGTTTGTGTTGTGGCCTCGGCATGTTTATTTCCAGCAATGCTTTCACGTTAGCTGGTCATCATCTGTCCTTCGCTGCGGTAAGAACATTATTACAGCCTGTAAATCTGAGGTTTTAACAGCCGCCGTCAGTCGGAGGAGGATCTTCCTGCTGCTGTCCTGCAGCCTCTTGTTGCTGCATGTCTTCTTCTAGCTGTGGTCTGTTTAGAGATGATGATGTGAGTGGAGGATGGGAGAGGAGGTCGGCCGGCTCACCAGGGAGCAATTAGCCTGCAACATAATGGCTGCGATGATGAGCTGCCGAAGGCAATTTGAACTGGAGAAACACTGTAGAGGGAACCTCAGTCGAATGGAGGGATGGGAACCGAAACCTGGTGTTAAACAAGCCTCCAGGCTAAATCCTGGAAGGCATTAGTATCGATAAACTCGGATGTTGCTCCTGGTATTGGATATATTAAGAAAATCTATTTCCTTTTTAAATACGCTACAGCAACCTTTCATCTCACAAACCTGGCTTCTAATTTGCGTTTAGATGATTCCCATCCAGAAGAGATTAATTGCTGATGAATGTAGCGATAGATAAAAGTAGAATAATTACACAATGCTCTGTTGAGCATCTGAGGACAGTTAGCTTCGATGATGAGACTATAAGGAGGAATAACTGTGTATGGTAACCTTTCCATGTTACGCTTTGTTCTGACATTAAGCGTCCTGCTCTGATCGAGTTCGAGGAAAAAAAAACAGCACAGGGAGAGAAAATGAGAAGATCAACAAAGATTGTCGACACGTTTATGAGGCTCAGAAGACACTTTCACTTCCCTAGTTTTACACAAAGCTCTGCTCGCTGTGATTCTAAAGAGAGACAAGAAGAAAGTGACTGGGGCAGATTCACAGAGCCCCAGAAAGGATGGGCGGTGAGAAGCTGTGTTGAAGGAGTGAGGATGAGAGCGATCGTGATGCTGATGAGTCGCCGCCGCCCTCCCTCCGCTTGTTCTCCCGAAGCTCAATCGTTCTATCAACAGGGGTTGCCACGGCAACCCCAGCCTTCCTCGTGACCCCATGTGAACAGAGCCACAGGATTAGCCCTGAAAGAGAACTCAAATGTCAACACAGCTCCAGGGCGCTGCCACGTCGGCCTGAGAGAAGAAGAGGGGTGTCTGTTTTTCTGCGCAGTTAAGTGATTGTGCAAGTGTGTCATCATGTCATCGACTGTTGGTCGCCGCTTGTGAGTCCACTAAAGCTTATTGGATAAACATAGCTAATGCAAAGATGATCGTTTGGATGCAATGAATTAAAACGAATCGGTTCAGGAAATGAATGAAGGAGAAGAATGCTGCACTTTTCTATAAAATAAACATTTTATTTGTTAACCGTTATTCAACCAGATAAGTTAGTGTGATTTAGAATCTCTTTGTCAGGAGAGACCAGACCAAATATTAAGCAACAGGTTTTACAACTTCAAACAAAGTGGACTAAATACTGTGATAATATAATATAATAATAATGGAGGTGATGTCAGACTGGAGACAGAGATTAGTAAACGTTGCTTTGTGTCTGCTCAATGTCAACAGTTCATGTTCCCCTGAACAGCTTCATAAAATGATGATATGTCAGTGTGTTTGAAGCTTCTTCTGCCACCCTCATGTGGCCAAACATTACACTGATTAGTATTCTTCAGTTTGTTATTTCATGCCGCTCCTGCACTCAGAACTAATTTAGTACACTTTAGTGAAGAGCACATTTATCTTTTGTCTGACCTCGTGTGCCTGCGTCCGTACAGCTGCAGTGGAGGCATGTGTCCTGCACGGGCTGAAGCGGCGAGCAGCCGGCTTTCTGCGTAGCAACAAGATCGCGGCGCTCTTCATGAAGGTGGGGAAGAACTACGCCCCGGCTGAGGAGCTGTGTAGGAAGGCCCAGGAGCTGGAGCAGATCATCGAGACCAAGTGAGAGATGCACATTGGACTTCAAAGCTCACATCAAAGGCTGTTTGATTGCACGAGTGAAAGTACTGATGACAAATGACGCTCTGCTTACTTTGAAGGGCTGATTTTTATTTAGACAGCCGCTAAATTATTCATATAATCTGCTATGAATCATGAATGACTGATTCCATTAACGGCTTCATGTTTATTTGTTCAGAATAACATAATTATGATACACTTTTAAATGTCATTCGTGCTCTGCTGCATAACCGTCTGACTCTTCTGTCTGCCTGCAGGCGAAGTCAAAGCTTGCAAAGTCAAGACAGCATGCGGAAGATGCCTCGACTCCCCGGCCTCGCACCTCAGGCCATCAAGAACATGTGGATCCGGACGGCTCTGTTTGAGAAAGTGCTGGACAAGATCGTCCTCTACCTGGTGGAAAACAGCAGGTGCTTTGGAAAACAAATCACGTGGTGTCGCAATAACTTGTGTCCCTTCCAAATTCCAAATTTCCCCTTTCACATTTGTCTTCCAGTAAATACTACGAGAAAGAAGCCGTTCTAATGGACCCTGTAGACGGACATATCCTCGCCTCCTTGTTGGGTAATTATTTGTGATATTGATACTGTAATCATCAGGTCAGTATTTAACAGTGAACCTTCGTCGTGACAGTTGGACCGTGTGCTTTGGAGTACACGAAGATGAAGACGGCCGACCACTTCTGGACCGACCCGTCTGCTGACGAGTTGGTGCAAAGACATCGTATCCATGGCGGCCACTGCCGGCAAGACTCTCCCACCAAGAGGCCCGCACTGTGTGTAAGTAGATGACCATGCAGTGGTGAAATCACTGGCTTGTTTCATCCGATTTTGTCTGAAATATTCTCATACATAAGCAGGCGAGCAGGCAGAGTTGCAGTGCTGTGTGTCCTCAGCTTCCTTCCCCTGTGAGATGTCGTCTGTTAAGATGACTGTTTACAGGGTGTCCCAGCAGAAAGAACATGCATCTGAAAACCTTCACATTTTGTTCAAGTTATCTGTGCAGCATGTCAACACGACCTACGTTACAACACACTGCACGCTTTTATACTTGTGTATTTGAAGCAAACCGATCCTTCAGGGAATAAAATCCTTTTCATTGTTGGAAAACTGGAGGCATTGTCTGTGTAAATCAACCGCAGTGTGACTGCCCTGCTGTTATTCTTTCAGCAAAAGACTTCAGTGTAGCTTTGGTTTAGGATCATCCACGTATTGCGTTTGTTCCAGATCCAGAAGCGGCACTCCAGCAGCAGCATGGATGAACGCCCTTCTCCCTCGCCGTCAGCACGCGAATATGTGGAGTCCCTGCATCAAAACAACAGGGCAACCTTACTGTTTGGCAAGAACAACGTGCTCGTTCAACCGGTAACTGACCCCTCTTAATCTATGACTTCTATAGAGAAATACGCTTTTATTTGTGTATGTG
>CAAKHC010019863.1:14258-27678 GCA_901007825.1 Macroramphosus scolopax
CATTCCCAGAGATCAGATTGTGATTGACTCAATAACACACACACACACGCACACACACACACAGAGACGCATGCACACACACACACACACACACACACACACACACACAATCTGACAGTAGATTCAAACGATGGCAGAGCTGCTACTGGAACAATGTTTGTCTTGGCAGGCTTCTACCCCCCCAACTTAATTATTTGCAGCAGCTGCTCGTGCTCTTGTTTGTAGCGCAGTGAAGCTAAACAGTTTAAAGGATCTCTGATCTCTTCTGAGCTGGCAGTCCACATGATCCAAACACCTCCAAGCTGCTTTACAATAACAAGGAATGAAATCTAAACATAGCCGGGATTTATGGATCAGGTGAGCCGATAGGTTGGGAAAAAGATGGAGAACCTAAAATTTGAATCAGAGCTCCGATTCAGTGAAACTGTTGGCACTGCCAATGAATTGAAATGTAACCCATTGCATTTTACACAACTGTTGCTTGATCAGTATTAATGAATCAATATTTTTGGACTAATCGAACAGTCATTTTAATTAAGAAATGTCAGAAAATTGTGAATAAAATACAATAATATAATATAAAGACAAAAAGTTAACCACCAGAGAAGACAAGGAAAACCATGATGTCCTCAGAGTTGAGATCCTTTGAGAATCTGAATGCAATGTTTTAGTGAGATTTGCTTAAAAAATTAATAAAGTTACTAAAATAGTTAAGTACTTTAAGTAGCAAGCAGGATGTGTATCTACGACTGGTTTACCAGGGTCAACAGAAATTCACACAACAGCAGCTTTCACCCATACAACCTCCTCTCCTCTCAGCCCGGCTGCTATCCACACAGACTTTCACAGCTGCACAATCTCCATTTGCAAACACCTTCACACATACACACACATACACACACACACACACACACACAGTGCCTGGAGCTAGATATAAATACTATACATCATATTCCCACTCCGCTGGCAAGTTTCCCTTCTCACTTGAGTTCAGTTAAATAGCTGAAGTGAGGTGTGCATTCCTTGAGTCTTTGCCTCTCTGCCTTGCTCTGACAGTTCATCCGGAAGGCGCTCTTCAGCAGCTCATCCATTTAGCTAATACTGACACAATCTGCCAGAAGTGCACTCTGAATTAGATTTATGGTAAAAATATCTGGGCTTCAGGTGAGAGAATGTCAACTGTCACTCTAAGTTTAGGGAACGCAGAAAATTTTAAAATTCCTGTTATAGGAGCTGACAAGGGAAACAATAAATCATAAAAAAAGAAAATGACAGATTATACAGGAACCTTTAAACAGAATTCAAGTAAAGGTTTGTACGCTGATAGTATCGGATGCCCCCACTGACACAGTTCATCATACAATCTACTTTTTAAGTCCCAGCAAGTTTATCTGATCTACAGTAGTGCCTATTCACTACCAACATCCTGAATTCAGAAAAGTAGAAATCAACAGATGGGTACTGGAAAAATGACATTAATGGAATGTGCTGCCTTCTAATCCCTTGAGACGGAGGAATTTGCGACGGAGGGAATTCCTGTCATTCAGGGGGAAACTATGAAGTCCTGCACACAGTGAGCTGCTGTACAGACAACACATTGCAGACACAGCACAACACCACTACAAATCAAACTTAGAAATTCCCTCTCCTGAGTGACTCAGAAATTCTGTGCAACACAGGCACACAGACATTGCAGAAATAGTGGTACAGGGAGTGGAGAAATAACAGAAAATGGATAAAAAAAAAGTACCTGGAAGGCAGGAGAGCAGAGTGCTGGCCGAGTGGGAGGCAAGGCTGAGTTTTCTCCTTCTGGTTCTTCACCGGCTCTCCCTCGCTCATAGAGGGGTTGAAGAGTTGGGGGACCACACAACTCCTGGAAGACAACCTCTCTCCTCTAATCCTCTCTCCGATGTGATGACACTCTCTAACCTCGACCATCTGTTGAAACACGTCCTGGAGCAGTCAGCACCGCGCTGTGTCAAGAGCCCCACTCCCCTGCCCAATCACAGACCGGCTGCTGGGTGGCTCCTCGCTGCCAGGAGGCAGGGACAAGGACACAGCTCAGTGCAGGGAGACACACACACAGTCACACAGTCACACAGACACACACACACACACACACACACACAGTCTATGAGATGGAAGCAAGAAAAGCCCCACTCATTGTAACCTGAGAGGGAGCGCAGGAGGAAGGGACAAGGAGAAGGAGAGGAGTGGAGAGAGAAGAAATGGGAGGGGAGAATGAGAGGGAGAGCAAAAGGAGAGTGAGAGAGAAAAAGAGAAAGAGAGAGGGTGCATATTTATGTAGCAAAAGCAGAGATAAGAGAGAGGATGGAGATAAATTAGTCCTAGGTTTAAATCACCTTATGTAACTAAACAAGTCTCACAAGAAGATCAGACTTAAAATCCATGCACACACACGCATACACAGAATATTTTACCCCATGTCCTTGAACCTCAAGAACCCCTTTTCTCTCTGCAGGAGCAGAGTATGTGGTCTGAAGAATCAAACTAAAAAGCAATAAAATTCTTCATTGGCTTCATTGTGGGAATGCTGTTGGCACTAAACTGTTACATCTGCAGCCACAAAAGCAGAAAGCAGCAGCGCTCACACCTTAGTGTGATAAATCCTTACAGTCCCACGGCTGCATTCCTGCCCTTCACCACCTATTGCCTCAAGTTAAAAAGGAGGGCAGAGGGGAAGACACTAAAATTACAAAGCAAAGGAAAAAGTGAGATAGGAAGAGAATGAAAAGATGATAAAAGGTGATGTGACTTTACAAGCAAGGAGGAAGCAGATATAACACTATCATCTGATATTCCCTGTCATCCTTTTCAACGTTAACATCATTACTGGTGCGTTTCCTAAACAAATCAGCCAATTCTTGACTCATTCATGCAAATCACAGGGAACATTAGGTCGTCACATTAATCATCTTGTAGAACCACTGTCTTACTCAATGATCCATTAAAAAAGGATTACGAGACCCTGATGCTAGTCAAGAGCAACTTCAAAGACAAACCCTAATGAGTTAATACCCATTTGATATCCGACAGCTTCACAATGAGTTAATCAGAGGTGTGAAACGCTTCATTTACATTCTATGAACAATGTCAACACCCTGCCCCCTGTTTCTAGTTGGCCTTTGATAAAAACAATTAACAGGCTAACAGACGATTCTAATTGAAGCCAATGATTGCCCCTTTTCCTGACCCCTAATCAATGGTAGATTTTTCTCCTATATAAACCCATTTATGCATGAATAGAAGAAAAATACAATCCCATATTTTTGCATATAGCCGTTGTTTGTGGTCTCCTAACATTCTTTCACATAACTCACATGACCTGAAAAGTATCATACATGTTTACGTCATGACTGCTCAGATCTCCCATGTGCATCCCGTTTTAATTTAATGCAACCTACACTACAGAAAGATACTGTCACTTTTTCAGCTGGTGATCCCGAGTTTACCTTTGAGGGTATTGGATCAAACTAAACAGATCTTATTTTCACTGGGAGCACGTGACACTTTCATCAGTTTGGACTGATGTTTGAAACAGTGAGGGAGAGAGGGGGGAAAGAACTCAAATTAGATTAACTAAATTCACAAAGACCGTCCCTAGCCCCTCCTGCATGGCTACACACATCCCAGCCCACACCTTCAACCCCAGCCCCCCATTCTCACGGCCGAGAGGTTTCCAAAGGGCCTTCAGGCAGGCCAGGGGCGACCAAATCCCTGTGCTCTTTACTGGATTAAAGATGGCTGCCCCACCGGGGAGAGGGGCTGTTTTTTCAGGAGCTGAGCACATCTGTAAACATCATAAATCCAGGAAGACAGAAAAGGTTATCAGACTCTGAGCCCCTGTGAGAGAATCTCCAGTTTTATAAAACAATGACAGAGGTAGAATTTTTTTTTTGAGGATTTTCACTTCCGCTGATGGACACAACAGCAACAAAAGCAAGTGTAGAGGGAGGTCTATAAACTGGCCTCATCTTATGAATGACTGAATGACCTGCAGGGGGTCAGCAGTCCTCTGGTGCCCCCCCCAATTCACTCCCTTTCTCCCTATCACAAAGAACTCCCTGAGGCCATCATGGTGGGTATCCAACACAAAATTGATCAGTTTTCTCTTATTTTCGGCCCAATACTTAGGGTGTATTATTAGTACACCACTTCACAGATTTAACAATTAACTGCACTCAAGCCTCCTAAAATAGCCAACTCTGTTCCCGCCTTTTCCTCCCAGCTATCAGTTGGGGTGCAGGTGCAGACAGAGGCCAGTGTTGGGGGGCTACTCGGTTCACTAGCCCTATTCTCTAATACTGAATGACATATATAGTGGTGTCATAGTCACAATCCTGCCTCTGACCACAGAAGCTAATGGTAGGGGATAAATAGGCCATGACAATAAGAAAGGCAAACCTATGGGTTGACATAGTAATGTACTACACATTATTATTATTTTCAACGCCCTGCTACAGCCATGCCAACCTCGGTCTGTCATGTAGCACTGTACACTTGTACCTTAGTATCAAAGTATTGGATGTTTCAGCTGCTTCAGATCCACACTTGAGATACTACACCCAAAAACAACGACGGAATCAAGTGCTCACTCTGGGAGAAAGGCTTATGGCTTCATTACAGAAGACAAAAAAAAACTGCTTTCTCCAGCTTAGTGTCGGTGTCTCAGTTTGTAACAACAAAGCAGAAGAAGGATTCTTCATGGTGCTGTTGTTCCTCGGTGCTTTATTTGCCTTAGCCTGGCTGGTTCCCAGGACTTTGTACAGTGGCACAGCTGAGATACGGGGATGACAGGGATACAGCAGGGACACAGGAGAAGACACGCACAGCTGATCATGGATGTACAGGGCTAGGAGGGTAAATAAAAGGGAGGACAAGGGAGGACAGAGGGGAGACAGGAATACAGTAGGGACAGAGGGGCGACAAAGGTCAAAGAAAGAGAGGGAGAAAGTGGAGAAGAGCGGGGGAAGGGTGTCTGTGATTCAGTGACAGCTGAACACGCAACACACACATGCGGAGAGCCAACCCCCTGCTGTGCCATGCATGTGCACTTGTACTACATGTATGAAACCACAAATGCGTTCAGACATGCATGGCCGAACCTGTCATAGTTACATGCGCCAATAATTGCCAAGAAAGCGTTTGCATAACATTACGATGTCACAGCGGCGTTGACCTTTGATATAATCATGTTATGACCAAAAATGTTTTAGTGAGGTTGCAGTGGACTGACTTTTGATCCCACCACAATCGTATCAGTTAAAGCCAGTTAGTTTCACATTTGCAGAGGTTACGGAGATACGAGTTTCACAACAATGGACCTGATGGACGGACAAAGGGACGGACCGACATCCCTTCACGTAGCCCAGAAACATAATGCCACAGATGTCACCGGTGCAGTTTCATAGAAACCTAATACACCAGGAATGAAACAATGATCTTAATATTGTAAATATGTTACCACATTTACTGGCAGTATTAAAGTACTGTGTTATTGGAGTTAGTTTAATTTATGCTTGAGTGTTACATGTCCTTTTTTTTTAACATTTTACAACTAGCGAATATCTGTATATTTTGACAAAAAAACCTGAGCTCAACTCTCAGGTTTCTTTCTGGTTTGTTTACTGTCCTATCAACAGCTTAACATATATATTACCCTTATTACTCACAATTAAATAACTATCTATTTACATCTGCTTTGTATGTGTGGAGTGTTGAGTTTAAATGTGATAGAACAAATACTGAAACAAAAAACTAGAAAACCCGCCTTTTAACTTAGAAAGGTTGCCAGTCATTGACTACAATAAACATCATGGGTGACAGATACTCCTGAAAAGCCCTCTGTAAAGCAGCTAACAGGCAGAGCTTCAGACAAAGGGAATACACCAACACATAATGAACTCATTAACAGCAACCCAAGATCAAGTGTTAGGTAATGATGATAGGATTTAGAGGTCTGTTCATAATCACTTCAGTGAGGGGCCAGATGCTTTATCACCTCTCAGGTAGGGTGGGGCGAGCCTGTTAAACATTTTCAGTTCACACTTTAAATGTGTTTAAGAATTACGTGTCATCGAAATTGATTATTGTGAATGATTAAAATTCTTATTGGTCACATTCGCCAGTTTTACTTTCATAAGAGGCGAAAGTTCCTTCTCATAACCCCTCACCCCCCCGGGACTGATTCGTTATTTGGGGGGCAGGAGGAACATATGCAGCCACTTGCCACAATGATGATTGCACAAACTATTCAGTGTTCTAATTCCTTGTGGTGCACATTTACTCTGCTTTCAGCCCTGCTCACGCAGGACTAGTGTGTGAAAATAACAAATGTCATGCCTACTGAGCAAATCCTTTAATAAAAACGAGGGTGTTTCCTTTAATCAAAGCATCGTTTTCATAAATCACCCTGCCTTTCATTCTTATTTTGGCATTCCTGTGTCCCCAAACTGCAATTAACAAAAGTCCCTAAACTAAACGGCTGCGGTCGACTGAAATTTGACCTACTGTTCAAACGATTTTTCGATGTTGTCGCGGCTCTATTTCAAAGCTTTGTGTAACATCTCCTAATTTACACTGCCTCCGTTTCTGGCGTTTGATTATCAAGATTTGAGAATACAGCAGCAGGGGACCTGCAAGGTCCGAAAGAAATACTGGAGACGAGACAACACACACACTCACTGCGGCTGACGGCGAGCCCGGGGAGCAGACTGTGTTCATCATTCACTGCTGAAATCACAGATGACGATTCACAAGGCATTTATTTTATCACATGAACTCTGTTTGGTATTACAGTAGTATTACAACCTATTTTGACTCATTACTCACACAGTGTGTGAGTAATGAGTAGGTTTGTGCAAGAGGGTGCAGTGCTACCGGGAAGAGATGAGATGAGATGCCGATGTGCGTCAAACCCTCTCCCCCGCTGCGGAAAGAAAAAATCCTACATTAAACAGTGACTAAGAATACCTGGCATGAAAAAAGGTTTACAGCATCCGGTCTAAATAAAAAACGTCTGCACAGACAGTGATTCTCTGTCTCTTTCTAGCTGTCATTGATACGAAGACACCTCTACTGACCATGCCTTTAAACACTGCGTTTCAAATAGGGTTACCCTCTGGAAACAGTATTGAAGAATTCATTTTCTTTTCAGAATTTACACTGTATTTGATGTTGAGTAAAAAAAAAAAATCCTGTAGAAATCTGACAGACCACCCAGGGTTACATCTTTAAACAGGATTAGGACTTTAAAAAAAAACTTCTGCAAAAGTTGGGGCGAGATAGCGAGACAAACCAATCCCATCATTCCCCTGATGTGGAGAATCACGGGTTGATGGAAATGATTTGGGATGGCCTGGAGGCTCAGTAAATGGGTAAATGTCTGGGAACCAATGCTGTAAGCCAGGGAGATATAAGATAGACACAGCAGTAAGATACAGATCACTCTCGCTGGGTCCCCGTAAGAAGATGAAAGACATTCAGACAGCTAAGACAATGGCAGTCATGTGGCGACCAGGTTCCTCAAGCAAAGCCTCAGGGCGACTGTAAAACTGCCATTCAACTGAATTCCACTTGTACTTTTGTCTTAAAATTACTGAACATGTTAATCCCTTTCATCAGTCTTGTCAGATAAGAGCGGTACATGTGAGCAAAACATTAATACGGCCGTATCAACAACAAAGGGAGGATAAGGAAGATAAACTGATGAAATGAGGTTATAAAATCCCAAATCTTTGTATTCGTGGCTTATGGTTTCACCGGTCCTTGTAAAAGTGAGGTTGTTAAACAGTTAAACAGTAAGACATCCCGATAGGCAGCTGTACAACATAAATAATAAAAATATATACTATTTAACCACTAAAACCGTTGAATTCCAAGCAATTTCCCACTTATTCTCACTTTCTGTTTCTGGTCTTAAAGCAATCATTTCTTTAAAATATTATTAAGCCACACCTAAATCGTATTTTCATTTTGAATAACACATGGATGTATTCCGATCTCTTCAAATGTGATTTAGCCTAAAAAAAGATCCAGGAGAGAGAAAGGGAAAAGAACACGGAAAGGCATATCATTGACCCCTTGAGCAGAGTTTCTCCGTAGCCACAAATCAGCAGTCTCCACACCACCAAACAATAATGCATTCAACAAATAATCATTTCCCTCCATACAGTCTGATTCCACAGTCTCCACTCAGTCTCTTGGGCTGCCTAAAAATCTGATCCAGAAGTGTTTGTTTACATTCATATTCTCTGTGAAAAACACAGCCAGCCCTCTTAAGTTCATAAAGCATCAAATGTCATCATAAGGTCAGCGTCCAGCTCCCTCCTGACCCCGGCGCTGTTCTGTTTCTGGAAGTTTGACTTACTTAATCCTTTCAGGTGAGAAGGTGAAAAGCAAGGAAAAAGAAAAAAAAAGCTGTACTTGAGAAGGAAAGGCATATGTGCGCTACAACGTTCAAGATGCTGGGATAAAAATAATCCCATAAAGCCTGCCGCCGGTGGCCTGTTGAGAGGGAGAATTAGGATTTGTGTAGGGTAGATAGGCCTTTCAATAACGTCCTCAGACGCCTCAACTGGCCCTCGGCCACGATAAGGAAAGGATTTTCATTTGTCAGGACAATGTGGTACAGACAGGGGTGATCGGGATCTGCGCTTATACAACATGGTGACATATAAGTAGCTAGATGAGACTTCAGTGAGTGATAACTTCGGTATGAACAGTAGTTTCAATCACATAACTCACAACCAGAATACGTGCAAACAGCAAAATACGTAATGAGCCACAAGAATGAGGGCTAATTCACAAAACCATTAGCATCAACATGGAAACTGTGGTATACTCATAATTAAAACTATGTTTTCTGTTCCCAGGAAAAATAAAGAGAGGCCTTTTAATCTAAGCTATGGACTGGCCTTCCAACTCTTAAGAGAAAAATCTGTAAAATGACACGCTCACCACAACGCCACAGCATAACCACTGGGATGTTTATGACCCAGTCAAGGGGCCACACACCACAAAGGGATAATTTCAATGAGAATAGGTACGAGAGCAGGACTCTCCCCGTCTCTAAGCTTCCTCTCATCTCTGTCAGGCCTCTCATCCATTCTGCTGTTTCTCTTTGCCGACTTTGCTTCTCTAAAGATTTGTTTCATCATATCGAAACTACTTATCATCCATTCGGTTATTAAAGAATGCTAATTGGACTGAAAGGGGCTGCGCTCAGGAGTGGAGGACAACCAAAGGAACCACATCTCTAATAACAGGTGCAAATTCCAGTGATGCCTATGTTTAGACGCTATTGTGCGTGCACACCTGAGCCGAGTAGCTCACTAAAGATGATGTCTGACTGTTAGACGTCCTTTCTCCTTTGCCAAATTATTTTCTGTGTAAGAGAGAAACAAAGAAATAAAATAAGAACTTGTTCATTGCTTTGATAAGTGATCGGCAATCAAGTACACTACAAATAAAAACATTCAAGAAGATGTATATGACAGAACATTCATGATGATCTTTATGACCAAAAGGTTGACACAAACACACTCCCAGGTTCCCATGAGGCTCTTGTATCTTGCAGCTCATCCCAGAGGGATATTCTGAATTTGCAGCTGTGTGGGTGGGTGAGCACTCATTTGATGAAAACTCCCAATAATCCAATTAAGCACATAATTTCCTTCCGTACACAGGAATTGAATCAACTGTCAGAAGGCAGCCAAGTCAGAAAGAGTGAAAAGCAAAAAAAGAGTACGGACAGAGAAAGGACTTTTCCGCGTACAGTTCAGCTGCTGCAGTGAACAAAATGTAAACAAAGCTTTAGAGAGAGGAGCTTTAGATCTCTGCAAACATGGTGGGGCCTCCCGTGCTCCACTTTGTAACTGTCCTGCTTGGCTGGCGATCAGCTCTCTTGTCCAGGTCCAGTCTTTAGCAGAAACCCTGTCACCAAGAGCCAAGCTGCCTTTCACAGTTCGTGAGTTTGTGTGTACGCGTGCTTGAATATGCATGAGAGGAGATGGGGCTCCTCTACTGTTCTATAACTGGCTGCATAATCACAAAGAAAGCCGACAACGTCAAGAGGGAGAGAAACAAGAATGGAGGTAATGGATGTGGTGTCAGGGAAAATTTTGATTTAAGGTTGTGAAGCAAACCACATGCGTGAACTAAGATGACATCTACAAGTCAAGTATTAACAGGATGACCGACCATGAACTGACCACACGACGACTTGGTATCTGAAACCTCCCCCTAGAGTAAAACATGCGTTTACATCTGTCAAATATTAACTATCCAAGGTGTTACGTAGACATGGTGTATAAGGATCTCACTCTACACCAGGTGATTTGTCAGAGTTCCTCACTGTTCCGTGTGAGAGAGTTCTGTCCCTGTTCGGCCGATCAGTGTTGTTGTGACTCTGTTTGTGTGTTAAAGCATGCTGTAGTTGTAAGTAATTCATCCTGCAATAAAGCATCGCAACTTGTTAAACGCTGATGACTTCTGTTTTCCTCACTCAGGGAATTTACAACATTTCCTCGACATTCGGAAGATACTGCAGGTACGTAGATGAGGACTTATCATTTGTCACCATTTATCTGTACACCATCCTCAAGGGATTAGTGGATTTCCTTGTCTTCAATTTCAAATGGATGTGAAGTAGTTCAAGTGAATACTCTGCTAAAGAAAGTGGGACATTAGAGTGGAGAAATCAGCGCAGGAATTCAAAATATCCTCATAGTAAGAGCTTATCTTCCCTTTGGGGGCATGGAATCTCTGCCAGAATGACGAGGCCAAAAACAAAGAGTAGCGCATCAGCTTATTCTGGATTACAGTCTTACTTTTAAAATGTGTATTATCTAAAAGTAAGACTGTTTTTATTGTTATTATTGTATTGTAATTACATTTTTTTATTATTGTTTGTTACTTCCTGAGCATCAATGAGTTTCAAAAACTTCAATTTAAGCTCTTTTCTCTGTCAAATTAAGCTGCAGACTGAAGAGCTCTGGATATCAAAAGGTACACCCTGACACAGTATTGAGATCCCAATCATTGGGATCCCTTTTACACATTCTGTTCTAATCAGGAATATTTAGTCATTATCATACCTCGGCCTTCTGTATAAATTGCACAGAGATGGAACAGGGGGACAAAACGTTCTGGTGCTCAGCAGAGGTAGTTACAGCACTCAATGTGTTAAAGGGAGAGCTGGAACGTTGGAACATATGACTGTACACTCTTTTATGTTACACGTCACACCCCTGACTGCAGAAGGCCAGCGCGCTATCCAAACACGGCGGTGTAGCATTACGTCGCCATTGTTTGGTTTCTTTGTAAACAAGCAAAGCAGCAAAATGGTGGGGTTCATTCTAAATGCGGTATTGCAGAATTGCTGCATAAAATGAGCTATTAAAAGCTGCTTCAGTCCTGTCTGATCCGAAAGCGTACGCACAGTGTGCAGACTGTTCATCATTAAAATCATCCTGTCAGAGACATGTATGATCCCATAGTTGAGCTTGGTCATAAATCTGCTGTGGCCTCAAAATTACACATTTTTCACATTCCTGCCTCAACTGCTGTTAGCTATACAACGTTAATATAAAGTTAAAGCAGGAAGCACAACATTTGTAGGAATTCACTGGCAAAGCATTAATCTTATATTTGCACTTTTGACAAGAGATGTTTTTTCTTATCTCTGGTGATGTTTCAGTTGTTCTGGCTCTACATAACAGACATGTTGGATAAAAGTATTTTGCTCTTCCTCGCCATTAACTTAGTTTCCATTACTGATGCATTTGAATTGTTTCTGAGAATAATCTTCTTTCATCGAATTTATGTGTATTTATTTTGATGCAATTGATCTCCCTGTGACTAAAAACATGGCAGAAGCATTGTCACATGATACTGAGATCACATAAATGAAACAATTCGATTAACTGTGCAGCCGAAGCGTTGAAAGAAAAGCAGGAAGGAAGGTAGAAACACAGGAAAGGAATTAGGTGGCAAGGAAAGTATTACAAAAATACAATTGCATCAATTTGTGTAGGCCAGGTTTAAACTGTGAAAAGGGGTGCTCGGATTTCTTCTCTGAGCTTTCATATCCTAAAGAGAACCCCTCTTAGTTCCTGATTCTTCATTTCCTGTTCCTGTGCGGGTCCAGATGGCCAAATGATCCGAAGAACATCCGTAACGGGATGACTGAAGACTTTCAGGAATGAGCCGGTGCCAAAAAAGGATAAAGTATCTGGGAGGTAGGGGGATTTGTCTCATAACTGGCAACTGCCCTACATGTCCCGTTCATCATAACCATAAATCCACACTTGTGTTTTTTTGCATTTGAATCATTGTTCAATGAAATTTTCCCCTTTTACACATATTGGAATCATATAATATAAAATATATAGATATTTTTAGAATTCTTAAATTTCTAATACAGCTGATGAACTCAACAATCGTGCCGTTGAATTTGGCCTGATGGCTCCATTTGAATTCCCGACAAACATCGAATAACATTTTCTACAGTCATGATCATGTTTAGCTTGGTTGTCAGAAATGCTGAAACCGTACACGTTTTAAAGCGAGGGATAAAACATGTTGACGGCTTTATGGACCCCTGGCCACACATTGTACACTCCTTGAGCTGATGGTGAAATCAAAACTGTACGCTGACTGAATTATAAATAGTCATAAATATTGTAGGCTACAGCTTAGATAAACAGCTTTTGGAATGTGTCTCAGCAGAAGAGTTTTCAGCACTTCTCTGTTCCCGTTCTGGTATGGTAAAAGACTTAGGAGAAGTATTATGATACCTAGTAATGAGGAAAAACGTTTCTTTATATAATACAGTTGGAGATGCCTAAAGCTGATCCTGTCTACTGGTCTTAGGGCTGTTCCAGTCATCAATGGATGAGCATTGGCTGAAATAAAGCAGTTTAAAATCAGATTTTTACACAGTGTTCAACTGTGTTTTGTAGTGCTGCTCCTCTACATCAGCTTATATTTAAAGTATTTTCCTCCTTTATAGGGGAGAAAAACTACTTGAACGGGTAAAGTAACGCTTAGCTGCAATGTCCTGATTGGCAAAAATGTCCAATTATTTTTGCTTGCCTCCAACGTAGTCCTTCTCATTCCTAAAATATAGCAGTGTACAAAACATTCAGCTAACATAGGCAAAAATAACAAGTGGTTGTTGTCAGGTTTGTGTGTTCTCTGCATGTC
Source organism: Macroramphosus scolopax (assembly GCA_901007825.1). Classification (NCBI taxonomy): domain Eukaryota; kingdom Metazoa; phylum Chordata; class Actinopteri; order Syngnathiformes; family Centriscidae; genus Macroramphosus; species Macroramphosus scolopax. Next base: position 27,486 of record CAAKHC010019863.1, read on the forward strand.
AGTGTCTGTACTCATTAGCCAGGTAAGATACCACTTCACTAACGAGTCCAACTGCTCGTTTGCAGTTGGACTGAATGTTTCTGTAGTTCCAGCAGAGTGATTTCAGTTAATAGCTAATCTGAGACCTTTAATATTTGGTTTAAGAAGATTGCCACATTGTTATTCAATGTGCCAGACTCATATTAAATCAACT
>CAAKHC010019865.1:0-10136 GCA_901007825.1 Macroramphosus scolopax
TTGTGTTTGTGTCAGAGTGAAGCCTCTTCACTACATCTCCTGGCTGATCGGACACGAAGGAACCGGCAGCATCTTGTCTCTGCTCAGGAAGAAGTGAGCGACACAAACATCACCTGACGGTGACTACGGGCCGGAGACTCTGATGGATGTTTTATGAGTGTGTGTGTGTGTGTGTGTGTGTCCAGGTGCTGGGCCCTGGCTCTGTTTGGAGGAAACAGTGAGACGGGATTCGACCAGAACACCACCTACTCCATCTTCTCCATCTCCATCACCCTCACGGACCAGGGCTACCAGAACGTCTACCAGGTAATCACACACACGTTTAGACTTCTATCCTTGTGAGGACACTATTCTCCTGACCGCCCCAGCCTCCTAATCCTAATCTAAACCCAATAATCAATCACTCTGTAATCAATAGCTACAAAATTGCAATGTGATAAAAGACAGAAGGTAAGTGAAGATCTGCAGCAAGTTAGAATCCGAGACTGGAGAGCAGACTTATGTCCTGATGTCTTTCCCACAATTCATAGAGAATTCATAGGAGTAGGGAGGAGAAGGCAACAAGACGTGCATGTCCTCCGTCAGTGTGTAACATGTCCTCCATCAGTGTGTAACATGTTGTGATCAACACGCAGAGAATGAAAACGACTCTGCAGCTCCCGGCGGCTGTACGGAGCTTTGTGTCTAAATACTTCAGTTTCCTGCCCCTCATCCACGCTGTCCTCTGAGCAGGTGGTCCATATGGTGTTCCAGTACCTGAAGATGCTCCAGACTCTTGGCCCTCAGCAGAGGTCAGCCTGCACACACACACTGAACCCAAATGTTGATAAGAGTTGATCACTTCTATTTAGTTTCCCGGTAGTTAGTGTGTGTTTGTGTTAAACCAGTTCAAATGTGACAGTTGGTCATGTTGACTTCCTGTTTGAACACACGGCTCAACAACTTTATTTTGTGATTGAACTTGTTTTGTTGTTTTACGTCTCTGCATACTTTATTTTTAGGATCTACGAAGAAATTCAGAAGATAGAAGCCAATGAGTTCCACTATCAGGAGCAGGTGGTGCAGCACACTGACACACACACACACACACACACACTGATCCACTCACCTGTAACGTTTGTGTCTCCCCCCACAGACGGATCCCATCGAGTTCGTGGAGAACATCTGTGAGAACATGCAGCTGTTTCCTAAAGAGGACTTCCTGACTGGAGACCAGCTCATGTTTGAGTACAACCAGCAGGTAAACCATGACCAGAACCTGGTCTGCCTCTGGTCATCAATCAGTTTACTGTCACGTGTAACGTAAAAAAGCATCAAATCTGGAAGGTTCTCTGCTCTCATTGGTCAAATATGTTGTGGGCGGATCCCTAATGTAAACAGAGGATGAAGGCTCTGTTGCTATCGCTCACATCCCAGCAAGCAGCTTGCAACAGGAGAGGTTTGACTCAAACCTGCAGCCTTGCAGACGGTCGGTTCAGAATCCAAAATAAAATACTTCACATATAAAATAGACTGAACACAAACTGACTGCTGCAGAGAGAAGAGGCTTTTATTGTGAAGGAGTAGTTCCAGAGATGGGTTAGTGTGTGACGGTGTGTGTAAAAGTGTCTACGAGAGTGTGTGAGACAGTCTGTATGTGCAGTAGTAAGACAGGATGAGAAGGTGATGACCTCAGGGTCAGCCTACCATCTTCCTCATCATAGACAGGTGGACGTCGTTGTGGCCGGAGAGACAACAGCTGAAGATTTCCTCTGACTGAATTTGTGTTTGTGTGTGTGTGCAGGTGATCCGAGCCGCTCTGTCCCTGCTGACTCCAGACAGAGTGAACCTGCTGCTGCTCTCACCAGAGAACGAAGGCTACTGTTCATTAAGGGAGAAGTGGTTCGGTACCTCTTACAGCACGGAGGGTACGACATACTCACAGTCACAGACAGACACACACACACACATACACGCAAAGTTTCCCAGCTCTTCCCAGTGCCACACCAGCTTGAGGTGCACTTCTCCCTGGGAAATGATCAAAAGACAGCAAGACTTTGCTCGCTTCATCCTGCAGCAGTTCTCCTTGGTGACGGGGAATCATGTGGCTGTTAACTGCTTCTTGCTGCGTTGTGAGAATAAATCAGCAGTGACGTGAAGAAGAGTGGATGTGTTTGTTTTGTGTCGTCAGATATCCCAGGCGAGTGGGCTCAACGCTGGGCTGCAGAGTTTGAACTCAACCCTGAACTCCACCTTCCTGCTGAGAACAAGTTCATCGGTCAGTTCGAACACACAAATTTGACGTCACATGACCTCGTCCCTTCTCTTGATCAGCAGCGACTTGTAGAATAATGTGAAACATGTTCCATCAGCCAAATCTTCTTCTTGTTCCTGCTGCAGCGACCGATTTCACCCTGAAGACGTCCGACTGTCCTGACTCCGAGTTTCCTGTCCGGATCGTCAACAACGAGCGAGGCTGCTTGTGGTACAAGAAGGACAACAAGTTCAAGATCCCCAAAGGTGAGTGAAGTACAAACTGAAGCAGTGACCCATCTCTGATCAACATCCCATAGTTAGCTGCTTTATGTCTTCAAAGGTAGCTTTGTCAGGTTGTGAATGAAGTGACATAATGAAGGTTTTTCTACCTTCCAGCTTATATTCGCTTCAACTTGATCTCCCCGATGATTCAGAAGAGTCCTGATAAGTAGGAGAGCATATCACACACACACACACACACACACACACACACACACACACACACACACACACACACACACACAGAGACAGACATACACATAAACATACAGATAGACACCCACTTAAAACACGGACACCCCTCCTGTGGTTTCTCTTTCAGTCTGGTGCTGTTCGACATCTTCGTGAACATCTTGGCTCACAATCTGGCAGAACCGGCCTACGAGGCCGACGTGGCTCAGCTGGAGTACAAGCTGGTGGCCGGAGAACACGGCCTGGTGATCCGGCTGAAAGGCTTCAACCACAAACTGCCAGTGAGACGATACACACAAAAACACACCATTCTGAGCTCCACATGTGGATTCATCCGTTGCCGAAAAAAAATTCCCCAACATGAGTGTCGAGCAGTTTTAGGGACTGTTGAGTCCGTTGAATGAAACTATTGTGAGGTTTTTCAAAGATTTGCGTCTATAGGGAGATTGTTTGAGCAGAGCTGCAGTCTAAAGGAGGTTCTTTTATACCAGGAGGTTGTTGAAAACACTCAAACACTTCGCATGCACTCACATCTGTTCCAACACTTCCTGTTTCCCTCCAGCTGCTGCTGAAGCTGATCGTGGATCATCTGGCGGAGTTCAGCGCCGAGCCTGGCGTGTTCGCAATGTTCTCAGAGCAGCTGAAGAAGACGTACTTCAACATCCTCATCAAACCAGAGAGACTGGGCAAGTACGTCTCACACACTCTCACACAATGACCCACACACATATACACACATACACACACAGATATACAGACACACACATACAGACCACCTGATGCCAAGTTGTTCTGGATCTTTGCTAAATCAGCTAAATGTTTATGGCAGCTCGCCGGCTTGTGTCACTGTATTTACCACGAAGTACACGCACGAATACAGTTGTACTCGAGGACGCCTGCTTTGACCTTTGGAGTTCCTGTGGATGTGATCAACTGTTTTATGTCAGAGCAAGCGACTTCCAATCTGATTGTTCAGCGACGCGTCGTATCCGCTTCAATCGGCCTGTGTCATCATTCACACACTGACGCACTCTCTTGGTATCCACCTCTGCAGGGACGTCCGCCTGTTGATCCTGGAACACAGTCGTTGGTCGGTTATTCAGAAGTATGAGGCGGTCATGAAGGGTCTGACCGTCGATGACCTCATGGCCTTCGCTGGCGAGCTGAAGGCGGAGCTTTACGCTGAGGGACTGGTGCAGGGAAACTTCACTAGCGTGGTGAGACACACTGACACCATGTTTGTGTTGACATTTCAGACATCAGGACACATGTAACAAAGGGAGGATGGAGCAGCATGTTTCCATAGCAACTAGTCTCCATCTTATTTCAGATCTGAGACTTTGTTTAGGTTGAACTCGTCATGCACAAGAAGAAGGTGTGTGAGGTCATGACTGTTTGTTTTTTCAACAGGAATCCAAAGACTTCCTGCAGGACTTCACTGAGTGAGTAAACTCAACAGAAAATTTCATATATAAAAGAAAGTAGCTCTGTGACACCCGGTGGCGCAGTGGTTAGCACTGTTTCCTCACAGGAAGTCAGGCGTCTGTGTGGCGGTGAGGATTTATATTTACAACCATTGAATGAACGTGAACCAGTATGAGCTCAGTTCTGCTGGTTAGATTCCTCGTTTCTTCTTCTGGATTCATGTCATTGGTTCTTCGCTGTCTTCGGTCATTCGTTGCAGTCGCTTGTTTCGTTGTTCCTGATGAAAATGTGGCTGAATCGTTGTCATCGAGCTATAACACAATCAGTCCTGCAGAGCAAGAAGGTCCTGGGTTCAAGTCCTGGCCGTCGCAGGTTGCCTCAGACATTCTATACAGTTCTGTCTAAATAGCCCCGCCCCCTCTGTGGACGTACGATCAGCAGACCAGCTCAATGTGAAAATACTTCAAATGGAACAGAATCAATTAATCTCAGCATTGTTTAATTCCTCACATCCTGTGGCGAGACATCTCGAGTCTAACCGGTGTCTGTGTTGCTGCAGGAAGCTGCAGTTCCAGCGTCTTCCAGCAGATGTCCCTGTGATGTTCCGAGTCTCCGAGCTGCCACAGAAACATCATCTGTGCAAGGTCAAGTCTCTGAACAAGGGAGACGCCAACTCGGAGGTCACGGTCTACTATCAGGTGGGAAACCAATCTCAGAAACAGAATAAAGAACCTTCATGAGTCAGTGGAATAAAAGACGCTGCTGATCTCCAGACTCACAAGTAGAATTCTGTTCTAATGATCAAATGAATCAGTTTAATACATGTCACTTCCTCTGGGGTCACAGTTTCTTATAATAGTTCTTTTAGCAGTGAAGTAAATATTAAAACACATTCGATCGTCTCAAAGAATCTCACCTTAAATAAAACGTGTGTTTCCTCTCTTCTCTATTATTGATTGTTGGACTCTGCTGCAGTCGGGCCTGAAGAACCTACGAGAACACGCCCTGATGGAGCTGATGGTGGTGAGTTGAGCTGCTCTGACAATCACCTGGTGGTGGAACAGTAGAGATTCAGGACTGAAGAGCAGCATGCCGCCTCCTGTTCACACTGTCTCTCAGGATTTATCTCCACGTACCAACTGTCAAAATATATCAAAGTCTACAAGTAAATAAATCCAATGACCGAGCAGACGTTGTTGATTGGCTTGTTGATCATCCCGATTAGTTGTCAATAACTACGCAGATAGAAACCTGGTGTGTTTGTAAGCAATATAAACAGATTCTTCTTCTGCCAGCCTCACATCAGACCTGAAGGTGTTTCCACTGAGGAGACGTTTCTCAAAGTGTCCGCGTTCAGCTTTCAGGACCTTTGTGGCTTCTAACTGAATCTCAGTGGTTTGATGTTTAGTGTCATCCGTGTCCCACAGACTGTGTCAGATACAGCTGATGTATCTGAGCTTCATCTTCATGGTATGTGTCTGTTGCAGATGCACATGGAGGAGCCCTGCTTCGACTTCCTGAGGACAAAGGAGACACTGGGGTAAGAACATCGGTGTGTCCATGTCATTTCAAACAGGAAATAATCTGACGCTCCAAAATAAAATCTTTTGAATTGACCTCTGACCTCCAGCTACCAGGTGTACCCGACCTGCAGGAATACCTCAGGGGTGCTGGGATTCTCTGTTACCGTGGAAACGCAGGCCACCAAGTACAGGTGAGCTAACCTTTCACTTTGACTGGCATACTGGTGGCTGCAGGTTCTAGACGTCACGTTTGTCCTCACAGTACCGAGTTTGTAGACGCGAAGATCGAGGAGTTCCTGGTCAGTTTCAGCGAGCGTTTGTCGGGCCTAAGCGAGGAGGCCTTTAGGACCCAGGTGACGGCTCTCATCAAGCTGAAGGAGTGTGAGGACGCACACCTTGGAGAGGAAGTGGACCGCAACTGGTTTGAAGTTGTCACGCAGCAGTACGTGTTCGACCGGCTCAACAAGGAGGTGGGACATTATTGTGAAGTTTGAAAGGTTTGATTGTGATTGATGAGTCACCTCTAGTTTTAAAGACCGATTCCTTGAGTTAGCAGCTCTTCCTCTTCTTACTCAGCCTCCATCTCACCTCCTTTGAGGTTCACTGAGGTGTGTGCTGCCTGTCTGTGGTTCTGGTTCTGCTCTGTGGTTCTGAGCCGCTCTGATCTCTTCTGCAGATTGAGGCTCTGAAACTCTTCACGCAGGACGCCCTCGTCTCCTGGTTCCTGGAGCACCGGAACAGCCGCAGGAAGCTCAGTGTGCACGTAAGTTCTTAGTTTGTGGACGTTTGCAGGATTTGAGAAGAGTGAGGAGGAAGGGCGATCGAGAGGTTGGGACTCTAACGCAGTCCTCGAGGCTGCTGTGCAACAGGGAACGCTATGCTGGGTATCTTGAGTTATGTGTCGGTCCGTCGCAGGCGTCTCTTCATTCATTTGTCCAAAGCAACTTCCAGTAGAAACCTTGTCAACAGTAGTGAGACACTGAGCCTCCCACCTGAGGGGGAATGATGGGAATGAAATAGACTCTGTAGATTGATTACAATAAATACATGTAAACGTTACGTCTATTCTTCAAGGGAACAGTCAATGAGGAGGGGGAGGGGCTTCACTGCTAGATGCTAATAAAGCTGTCACACTGGCCCTTTAAGTCAGCGCATACAGTTTGTTTGAAGCGTCTTATAATCTCAGGTTGCTTTTGTCTCGGGCAGGTGGTGGGTTTCGGTGCGGAGGAGAACGACCAGCCGGAACCGAGCGTCGTCTGCAACGCAGACAGCCCTGACAAACCTCCCCGGTCGGCCTACGGAGAAGTGAGCGAGCTGACCTTCCTGTCGGCCAATTTGCCGTCGCTCCAGGACGCCACGCTCATCACAGACATCCGGGCGTTCACGACGTCCCTCCCCCTCCATCCCTACCACAAAATCCTCAGCTAGGCCCCTCCCCCTCACACAGGAAACTGGACCAGACCTCATTTCATCTTTGTCGGAGAGTAAGGTAACCATGGCAACAGTGGATGGTGTTAGATGGAAGAGTACGGACAGAAGATTGAGGTCGTCTCTCGTATATGTATTGTTTTCTTTTGTATGAGAGGTTGTCATGCTGCATTCACATGTCGAGGGAAGTTCAGATGTTGTCAACGTGTCCAGAAGATAAACATGGCGAACTGATTAGAACCTTTTTCTCAAATGTCTTTAACTTGTGAAATATGTCATATCTCAGCCAATGTTTAGCAGATGTGTCCTGACCTGTCAGGAGGGGCAGGAGATGGCGTTCAGATCGCCATCTTCAAGCGCATACTTTCAGTCAGTGCCTGAAGCTTGTGACTGAGAGCGTTGCTGTTAGCTCATGCTAAGGAAGTTAGCATTTCTTCTTCCCAAAGCAGAGGGGGGCGCCCCGCCCCGCTGGTGGTACTGCCCATGTTCAATGTCACGGCTGTAATTCTGAATTCTTCTTAATGATAATGTCAATAAAATGTTCTGATCATAACTCAGACAATCTGCGAGCTGACTGCCATCAGTCAAAATCACATTGAAAACGTCTGAAGCACCTCAAATAGTGACTTCACCAGTTAAACAAATTTGACTTATTGTGAAAAGCAGGATTGACTTCCTGCTCCGTGCTCATATCTCCGTTTGTTTTGCACAATAATGTTTGACTGAGCAGAAGCAGGAAGCTGGAATCCTTCATGTTGAGTTTGGCGGTTTGTCCCAGCGTCAGTGAATGCAGCGTGGAGACTCAGGGCTCGACAGGTTCATGTGTTCACGTGTTCCTCCTGTCATATTGATGTACATGAAGAGGGAAGCGTACAGATTGTGACTTTACCTGGTGATTGGCTGCTGAATGTTTCCGTGGAATCTTCTAATTCAAACTGCATCGTGTTCTTTTGTTCTAATGACTCAATAAAGAAACGTTCATTTAACTTGTGGAATGTTTGAAAGTCGTTCTGTTGAATATTTCCAGTTATTTAGTCGTTGGGGAAGAAAATGAACCCTGTCAGGTTCAAATGTTTAGGAACCTTTCTGACGTCACTTTAAGTTTTACAGCAAACATGAGAAGTAATGCAGCGCTTGAATCTGATCAGGAACATTTGATATTCACAAGAGCAGCAGAGTTGACTGATCACAAGACACCGTTATATTCCTGAAGGGAGTGGTCCTTGCCGGGGGTCCCTGGTCCTTGCCGGGGGTCCCTGGTCCTTGCCGGGGGTCCCTGGTCCTTGCCGGGGGTCCCTGGTCCTTGCCGGGGGTCCCTGGTCCTTGCCGGGGGTCCCTGGTCATCGCCGGGGGTCCCTGGTCATCGCCGGGGGTCCCTGGTCATCGCAGACTGTCTCTGCAAAGGAGAAACATTTTGAAAATGTGAAACTAAAGCAGCAGAGCCGTCCACAGACGGGCTGCAGGTCTGCACAGGAACAGACTGAAGTGGTTCCCAAAAAGAGCAAAAGATTCTTACTACATTTTTCAAAAGGCTCCATGCCGCAGTGAGGAGGGGAAATCAACGTCTGCAGGACACGATGACTCAGTGGGCGGGGCTTTCTCCAGCATGCAGTTCACGTTGTGAGTAATGTGATCTGAAGAGAAGAAGAACAATAAATCTCCGATGTTCCAGGAAACAGCAACCTCATGGAGAGAACGGTCATAACCTCAACAGGTAAAATTCTCAGATTTTCTGAATGTGGAAAACTGAAGTTCTACTAACTTTGAACTACTAAACACCCCCATGATTATAGTTTGTGTCGAATAACTTCTCAAGGACTGAAACTCGTTCTCCCTCCATGAAATACAGCCGATTAGTAATCAGTTCTCATGTTTTTAACAACATGCTCTGAATGATAAACAAATGTAAAGAGACGTTATCTGCTGATGAGCGGAAATGTTGGAACATCTGGACAAACAGAAACAGGAAATATGATTCATTTCCTGTTCACTGGTGAAATGAAACTAGCTGCAGCGTCTCGCCTTGTTGGATAAACCAGGTTGGAAACAAGCTTTCCAGATGTGAAAAGGTATTTGAAAGATAAATTAATAAAGGCAGAATTTGTCTTTGAGTTCCGGTGGTTCCACTCAAATCAACTGAAAGGTAAATTACTGGTTCGTCTTCACTTTGTATCAAATAATGTCAGTTCAGTCTGCTGTGCCAACACGGATCACAAAGCTCAGAGTCCGGGACAGTAAACTGTTGAGTATCCGGGTCACGTGCAGTTTGTTAATAATTAACCGTTGATCTGCTAATGGTGTTCACACTGATGCTGGGTCAGTCAGCAGCTCCTCCATGTGTCAAATCATTTTCAAGTTAAATTATGTATCATCATCCTATAACATGAAAACCCAGGAGTACTAGTATGACACTGCAGTAACGCTTCTCCTAAAATACTACAAATATCTTCGGGCATTTTCAGGGCTGTTGAACTCGACTTGCTGACAGGTGTTCCTAATATGTGACCCGATCTGGCGAAATGAGTCGGAAGTCGCAACGTTCTATTTTTAGATTCGGGCAGATAACGTGGAAAACCATTTTTTTAAGCTAATTTCAAAGAAATGACATTCAAAAACAATCTCCCAAAGTTGTATAGTCCATATAATTGAGGAAAGGCACGTAAATGACAATTAAATTTGACGCGCAACTTTCAAGCTGTATTAAATGCGCTCGAAGTGATCCCGTTAACGTCCCGTTACCTCTGAGGGTTTCCCTTCACTATCTTTGCTAGCTAGCTGTGTTGGTGTAATGAGAGGACAGCAACTTGATATCGAAACGTTTGTAGCCAGGGACGCGACCAGGAAGAACAAATCCGCGAAGCTCCGCGAAGGTAACGATGAACGATACGACGCGACGGATGGTGAAAAAACTTCAAACGCGATTTTCTCCGGTTTTCAATCGTAAAATGAGGCTGGGGAACCCTGATTCAAATGGCCATATTTTGAAAAACATCCAACATAGGACTTTGACAATGGTATCATTTTAAAGCTTATTTCCAGTACCTCCCATTGATA
>CAAKHC010019889.1:16948-43721 GCA_901007825.1 Macroramphosus scolopax
CACTAAAGAGAGCCCGCAGTGCACCACTCTTCAAGGTTAGACACACACACACACACACACACACACATTGATGCTAGAAGGTACGATTGTAGCTTCCACCACAACTACAAACACATGTCAAACATTTTCTGCTGGACTGTAACAGAGAATCCTTGCTATCCTCCTCACTGTGAGCCGGTCGGTCTTTGTCCCTGTGTGACTGCGGTGTAGGGGAAGTACTTCTACCTCACCCCCGGGATCTGCCCCAGCCTCAGCACCATGAAGTCTATCCTGGAGAGCGCTGGAGGGAAGCTGCTGGCAAAACAGCCCTCATTCAGAAAGATCATGGAGCATAAACAGAACAAGGTCAGTCAGATGCAGCAGGTGTTTGCAGGAAGAGCAGCTGGAGGTTTCCCGTCTGCAGGGTGCAGATCGCAGCCTGTTGGCTTCATGGTAGCATTTGTAGAGCCACAGTTCAGCCACTGTCCTCGCTGCCATAGCATCTGAATGGAAAGACACGTAGCTTAGCATGTAGCCCCTGGCTGGTGAGCTGTGCAGTGAAGCGAAATAACACATCACCAAGGTAACACGCACAGAGGAATGTTAGAGTGGAGGTTCTTCCCTCACACATGAGACACAACAGGTCTCGTCGTCACCACGTCAGGATTGTACGGCACCGCTGTGTTTAACAGTCCCGCCCTCGCTCATATATACCAGCAAGGTGCTGCGGTTGTCCAGGAGAAGACCTTCTGCTCCCGGCTGCCTGATGCTCACACAGATTCCCCCTCAAAATATCTAAATGTAGAAGATGTTTGAAATAGAAACAGGTGGTTTGTGTCTGGTTCTGATGATCCAGTATGTTCAACTCTTTGGACAAAGGCGTTTGCTGAATGTCATATAAGTGTTGATGTAACTCAAGTGTCTATAAGCATGAAACCGCAACGAAACAAGGTAGCTTAGATCCATCCAACAGTCCTTCATGTGTCCTGGCCACAGACAGTCAATTACCCCTGTTTATATTTGTTCATTCATTGTTTAGTCAACGAGTGTGAAGACTAACTACATGATGATCTTCTGTTGCAGAACCTCTCTGAGATCATCTTAATATCCTGTGACAATGACCTGCATCTCTGTAGAGAATACTTCCTGAAGAACATCGGTGAGACACACACACACACACACACACACACAGACACACACACACACGCACGTGTCGTCTGTTCATAGAATTTCAGAGTGAACGGTGTTAGAATGTTTTGAAGCTCTTCCAGGACAGTTGATCTCCATCACACCAGCCCTACATACTGATCTGTGTTCAACTGTGTCTCTGATGTTGTGTGTGTGTCTCTGGGGTTGTGTGTGTGTGTGTGTGTGTGTGATGTTGTGTGTCTCTTCGCTGTCCAGACGTCCACAACGCGGAGTTCATCCTCACAGGAGTTCTCACCCAGAAGCTCGACTACGACTCATATCCTTTTTACACCAACGCAGAGTGAGTCTAGTGAATCTGGAATCACAGCTGTGAATATAAACACCTGCTGAGTGTAATAAAGAGGAAATTCTGAAGTTAATACCTACACATCAGACAGATACAGACGTGTCTTTGGAACAGTGGAACATTAGGAAGCTGGTGAGATTAAAGCTAGAAGAGACTTCAATGTTGCCTGAATACATAGGAAATCCATTTTCTTAATTTCCCCAATCCAGAGAGCAGAGCTGGTAGAGCTGGTAGAGCTGGTAGAGCTGGTAGAGCTGGTAGAGCTGGTAGAGCTGGTAGAGCTGGTAGAACTGGTAGAGCTGGTAGAGCTGGTAGAACTGGTAGAGCTGGTAGAGCTGGTAGAGCTGGTAGAGCTGGTAGAGCTGGTAGAACTGGTAGAGCTGGTAGAGCTGGTAGAGCTGGTAGAGCTGGTAGCATCAAAGCTCATCAATACTCCAGCCTTTCGTAGTTCAGCCCCGGGGCCTCGTTCCTGACGGAGGCGGGCTCGTGCCTGTGAGCTCACTGGCAGCCTCTGTAGAACTACTGAGTGGTGTCACCTCACAGTGTCGATCAGATAGTAGAGTCCAACTGAGAGGTCGGTGTAAAGATGTGTGACGAGCAAGCGGAGACATTCAGGATTACATTCCATATGTTTACCTCTTTATTGGAACGTCTGACATTGTTGTCCAGTGTTGTTTGTTAGCCGTGCAGACTCCAGCAGCATGTTGGAGGAGCACATGATGCTCAGTGACGCTGTGGAGGAGAACAGAGTCTAGTGTCGGGCTGCAGGGAGGGAATCACATCGAACACATCATCCTTTTCCTTGACTGACACACTTATAAGTTCACTTGATGGTGAAGCAGTGATGACGTGAAGAAGAGGAGCTCGGGACGAAGAGCACCCTGTGTACAGTCTGGCTACACTGACTCGTTTGTTTTTATTTCTGTTCATAGATATCCCGTCATTTTGTAGCTTTTTGTTACATGTTTCAGAATAAATAAATGGATGTTATTTTTGTGAAATGTTTAAATTATGGAGGATTTTAACCTTTTTCCTGCTGTTCCAGTAGAATGTGTAAAAGGTTTCAGCTCGAGCTCTTTGGAATAAAAATTGTACTTTTATTTGTGAAGATGTTTTTCCTTTTGCTTTTCACTTCGGTCTGCGGCCGAAGCCCCAGTTCCTAAATGGGATTGGTCCGCTGGTCAGACAGACCTCATGTTAACGCTGAAAGAAAAGAAAGAGCAGCAGGAAGGAAACTGTTCAGAACAAAAGCTCAGTCTCTCCTTGTTCTCACTTTAGTGGTGTTGAAAGCCCCTCGAAGGTCTTCCTCCCAGGTGCCGGCTGCTAATTCCTGATAGATTTGATTTAATTAACTGTTAATGATGGTCTGGGGTAGTTACTGGTGAAGTTCTAATTGCTGGCTGTCAGGCAGATAGCCTGGGGTCATGTGTGGAGGGGGGGCGTCGGTTGGAAGCGCGGCGTGCAGCATCGCCTGCGGCGCTGCCCTGAAAAATCCAGTAGACTGAATTAGACACAGCCCGAACCAAGGTCATGTGCTACATACGAGTGCGCCGCCAGCGATCCTCCACGTGTATTTACACGAACAGGAGATGTGTTCCACAGCCAGGAGAAGCATCAGAAACCTGCATGGTAGCAGTTCCAGGTGGTTCAGTATTCCCCGTTCAGACTCCTCCAGGATCCTCCAAGCACCTCGTGAGCTGGAACTTACTGACTTCCAGGAAGTCACGCTGGCTTCAGATGGAGGCTGCTGGGTGAAGCTATGAAGATAACGACAACATCTGTGAGAGAGAAAGGAAATTCAAGGATTTGCTGACGGCCTGTTGAAGATGAACGACGCTGTAATATGTGACGAAGGTCCCACCAAGGTGAAGGAGAGGGAGGCTCTGTCCCGGCCGCAGTCAATCACAGAACAACTGAAGGTGTTTCTGTTACGTTTCCTCCTTTTTGATCATTCTATCATCAGCAAGGTGACCTGAGAGCTCGTCCACAGCTGGACAGCAGCCACACAAACAGTCCTGAGAGGTCGTATCTGTACCACAACAACAATGTTCACAATGAATCACATCGAACATGGCGGCTGATCGGACTACGAGATATGATAACCTGACTGAATCTGATAATGTGACAGAAGAATCGCAGTAGTTATCAGATGTACCACTAATAAGGATCCAGAGTATTGCAGTAATAGTATGTGACTGTTGATATTCTTAACACAACATGTTAACAATTTGAAAGCTTAATCCAAAAGGAAACGTCTGAATCATCTTCGGTCAGGATACGTTTGATCATGCAGCCGAAGATGAGCACCAAAATCCCTGCAACCGTTATAATAACCAGCTTACAGGGCGGAGAGGAGGATGATGCATTTAATGGATGAAGATCACTGAAAGCTCTTAAAAAGGGGGGTAACTTGAAGACCAGCAGACTTCAGTTGGACCTGAGTGTGTGAGAGAGGGAGGACGGATGCTACATGTTTGTTGAGGTGAAGGAAGATGAGCCATGTTGGGTGAACTCAACATGGTTCCCTGGTATCAACAGATCAACCACCGTCACCGTAGACGCCTCGTGGGAGGGACGACATGCCGGGACGACATGCCGGGACGTCTCCGGTGTCATGCATCAATTTAACAATACAAATATCAGGGAATCATCATGGCTGGTTGTGAAGCTGCTTTATCTCCTCTGCACGTGACTGACATGCACACGCACACGAATCCTTTTATTACAACAGGAATTCTATTTGAACAAATCTCTCAACTGTGAGTCAGACACACGTTTGTAAAGTATTCAGAGGATTCACAAACTCAAGAATTAGACGTATAAATCAGCTGAAACAGCTCAGAACTTTGGCTTCTCTCCTGCTGTCCACGTGCTGATGATAGTGACATCATTAGATGAATGAAGAAATCCACATAAGCAAGAACATCACTGAGTAATGAACACACACACACACACACACACACAGTATTTGGGCAATCCTAATTAATTCCAATTAGAAATGCAAATAAGGAGCCACATCTTTGATTAACAAGTAGTCAAGTTCCTTGTTGGTTTGTGATGTCCTCCTCCGACGCAGCCCAGTTGTGAGGAGAAGGTAAGGAAAAAAGTATTGGGACAAAGAAAATGTAGTAATTAATTTAGAAATGCTCTATGTGAGATATTTCTAATTACTCCCCAGCCCCCTACCTCTGTTGTATTAGACACACTTTTGGCCTGCCAACTTCCCCCTGTTCCACAGGATGCAGAGGAATTACAGACTAATTACACAGAGACGGGCGCTGGGATTCATCTGGCCCCGCAATTTACATATGAGCTAATTAGCCTACGACGGAACTAATTATTAATAATTTAGCCAATTACCAGGCTGCGCTGTCTCATTATGCTTTTGGAAAAGGGAGGCTGGGAGGATAATGTATTGTTGCAGTCAGACAAAGAGCCGAGCGGAGGACCGATATCACCATCATGTGTCTGACTGACAGGACCGGCTGGACCTTCAGTGCTCTGCTCAAGGGCACCTTGGAAGTAGAGACGCACACATGCACACCGATCATGTGCAGCAGTTCTAATGATTGTTTGATGTAAATCCTGGCAGCTGCTCTGTTGATGCTCACACACAGCAGCACTGACAGACTGGGACGGTGTCGGTGGCACCAGGTCCGTCTTCAGGATCCTCATCCACTGCAGGTGGAAACACCAGTCTCACATTCGTGTCACTTGTCCATGTTTGTTTGTGTGAAGGGAGGAAACGTCACTTCAGTTTTATTTCTATGAACAGAAGTTACCTGAAGGGCCTTTTCATTCGGAGCAGCTCTGAACCAGCTCTTCAGATCTCAGTACCAACAGGACCACAGTACCTTGAAATCACTCACCAGATCAGTAATAGATACTCAATAAGTAGAATGAAACGACAGTGATGTGCATGTTGTCCGTCCCTGTACAGACCTGGTTCATGCTAACCAGTCCAACTGGCTCCGTTGGTGGCCGGGAACCAGTGAGGGAGGACCAGGTACCAGGAAGGCTCCAAGACTTGGGGAGACTAGTGAACGTTAAAAAAAGCTCTTGCTGTGACACACATTGTTATATTTTAAGCCATTATATATTATAAAGAGTTAAATGACATCCTGTCTATATGCTGTAGACCGTGTTGATGCTCTGAGTTCTACGAACATGCTGGCTGCAGCAGTTGAACGTGCTTGGTACAATACTGATCATAGATCATAGATCATAGATCATAGATCATAGTCCCCATCCGACTACGTTACAGCAGACGTGGTGAATCTTCTCAATAAAGAGAACCAAGTCCACATTGATTCTTCTTTATGTGTAAGTACTGGCTTCTCTACACAAAGATG
Organism: Macroramphosus scolopax; assembly: GCA_901007825.1. Lineage (NCBI taxonomy): Eukaryota > Metazoa > Chordata > Actinopteri > Syngnathiformes > Centriscidae > Macroramphosus > Macroramphosus scolopax. The sequence continues at coordinate 22,775 of CAAKHC010019889.1, forward strand.
AGTTACATCATGTGATGTTTCTCGGATTATAAATGTCCTACTAACATGTTCAGTGCAGTCTGTTGGTGGATTAGTGAGGAGCTGTTCAGTTATTTGTTAATAGCAGTCAACTGTATGTTGATGTGAAACACACAACAGAAGTGTGTCTATCAGGACGATGCTGCCCTCTACTGGCCCGATGCAGCGGTGTTCAATGAACAGGGACAGCAGCTGACGTTTCATCACCCTGGGAGCCCTTTATTAGTTCTCCAGCCTCTCAGGAAACAGAAGTGTATGAGACCTAACAACTTACAAAATCAGAAAACACACTTATTTACAGCAATGGACAGTGAAGATCTCATGCAGATGTTTACACTTTGGCAACAATACCAAGAGAATACAAGAAGTTACAAATATTTGCATACAAGTGAAGGCTGTTAAACTGCCGTCAGTCTTGAATACTCAACATTCAAAGGTATTTGTACATAGAACACAGTAAAAGGTCACACAGTGTGTCTTCAATGACATCGTAAAACCACACGCTGGTGTTTCAAGATCTTATTGCAAAGTATCAACGCTTCACACGCCAAGAAACTAAAGGAACACTCAGACAGTTTGGAAAAAGATCAGATATAATAAAGATCAGATATAATAAAGATCAGGTATAATAAAGATCAGATATAATGATGTCAGAAAAAAGGTTTGAACATCAGTGACCGAATACAGTCAGTGGATGTTTGAGTGTCAGTGGATGTCTGAGTGTCAGTGGATGTTTGAGTATCAGTTGATGTCAGTGGATGTTTGAGTGTCAGTGGATGTTTGAGTGTCAGTGGATGTTTGAGTGTCAGTGGATGTTTGAGTGTCAGTGGATGTTTGTGAGTGTCAGTGGATGTTTGAGTGTCAGTGGATGTTTGAGTGTCAGTGGATGTTTGAGTGTCAGTGGATGTTTGAGTGTCAGTGGATGTTTGAGTGTCAGTGGATGTCTGAGTGTCAGTGGATGTTTGAGTGTCAGTGGATGTTTGAGTGTCAGTGGATGTTTGAGTGTCAGTGGATGTTTGAGTGTCAGTGGATGTCAGTGGATGTTTGTTAGTGTCAGTGGATGTTTGAGTGTCAGTGGATGTTTGTTAGTGTCAGTGGATGTTTGTTAGTGTCAGTGGATGTTTGAGTGTCAGTGGATGTTTGAGTGTCAGTGGATGTCAGTGGATGTTTGAGTGTCAGTGGATGTTTGAGTGTCAGTGGATGTTTGAGTGTCAGTGGATGTCAGTGGATGTCTGTAGTGTCAGTGGATGTTTGAGTGTCAGTGAATGTTTGAGTGTCAGTGGATGTCTGAGTGTACAGTTCAGTCCCAGTGTGTTACTGGTGGACCAGTGATAGTCGGTCACCCTTCCTGTCCTCCAGTCTGAGCTCCAACATGACATCTTCTCTGTGTGCTGATCTTTGTTCCCAGTGTTCCTTTGTTCCTTTAGCTTACAGACTTACAGAAGATGTCTGCACTAATCTGGCAGTGTATAGAATCTATAAAGCAAGAGTCACTTCAAACGATCACTAAAAACGGGGGCGCTCATGTACGAGCACAAACTAACAGCTACATGTGATAAAAGAAGCTGAATATATGGAACATCTCTATATAGTGTTGATTTAATATACTTCATCTGGATACAGACAGACGTGACGTCACAGTAGATTCTGGAAACATTGCATAGGATTGTCTTTGGGTAAACTGCATATTAATACTCACAAGGTTGTGTAGAGCTCATACATGTTCAACCACACACCTGCCATCAAACCAGCTGTTCTACTGCACGTTACACCACCGGGTGGACGTGCCAACCCCCCCCTGAAACTCTTCACCTCCTTATTCTAGATTCTTAGTCGTATTACTTTCTATGAACACGTGTGACACTGAAGCACTCGGTGTCTGCAGGAAGTCTCAAAGCACACGGCTGCAAGTTGACGGCTGCTTCTGTCCACTGGGGGACACGTCGAGCTGGAGTCCATCCACAGAGTGAAGGAGGGAACACATGTAGGTACATGGTGAAGGGGAGGTGAACAAACAAGTCCATGAATTAAATAACTCAGCTTTGTTACAAAACACCAAAGAGTCAAACAGCCTCAATCAGCTCCTCACATGGCGATTATAAATTGATCCAATCCAAATGTTTAAATACAAACTTGGTCATCAGAGATGAAGCTCTGAGAGACAATATTAGTGAACCAAAGTAGTAACTTTGTTAACACAGTGCTTCGTTACACAGAAATACAACTGTAATAATAATGATCCGCTTGTTAACGACAGCAGAAGAAGCAGAACAACCAGCTGAACGTGTGATTGTTGCACCGACAACACAATTTATTTGTGGCAACGAACCACAACATCACACTGACCACCACATGTTGATTTGTTTTCTTCATTACGTATTAATGCAACGCCACTTTAAAGGACATTACGCGCGTCATCCAACTGCCTTCAGTCCCCATTGAACTCTGTTGGAGGAGCTGCTTATTTTATGATCAACTTTTTACTGGGTGAAACAAAAAGCACTGAGCAGGTCAGTGAGATGAAGAAGCCACGCCCACTGCTCTGCTGTCAGAGGACCAACGTCAGGCCATACGAACACACATTAACGCACAGAACCAGGTGGAGGCTGTAAAACGAGGATGTTCACTGAGTGTCAGTGGCACCGGAAACACCAGGTCAGGGTTTGGACAACATTGTGGATTGTTTTATGTTCCAGTAATAACCACGTGGTGAAGGTCTGACCTGATGCTGGTCGGTCAGCTGTCTGCCCAGCAGCTCCACCCTCATCCACCCTCATCCAGTGACGGCTGATTCTTCATGTTCTCTTCATTTCTTACATGTTTGCTGTAAAAGCTCTGAATGTCAGAAGAACATACTGATGGAAGCTTTGGATGAAACATTTCAAATTATTTTCAGGGTCCAATTCAATATCTGAATAAAAAACATTTATATCTTATTATTGTCAATATGATCATTTATTTTCTATTTGACATGATTGTTCAGGAAGCGACTGGAACAGTGTTGTTGGAGGATCCTCCCCTGATGCACATCCCTCGGCACTCGGGTGCAGTAGATTGCAGAAGATCTCCACAGATAGTGAAGAGCCATCATGAAGTTGAGGTCCTGATCATGTCCACAACCCGTCGGTTCGGTGTGCTTCTGTTAAATCCCCATGATGCTGGTCACATTAATTGATTGGAACAATGGATCCGTACGTGTCAAACATCCTTGGAGCCTGCGGCTGCTTTGTGCGGCGCTCGGCTGCTTTGGCCTGCGCTGCATTTCTTGCTGCGGCCTGGAGAACTCGGGTTGGACACCGACGCTCGGAGGCTCCTCGCCCCATGACTCATCATGGTGGGGAGGAAGGAGGAAGATGGGGAGGGGGGTGATGAGGAAGATGAGGTGGGCGACAGAGAGGAGGAGGTGGACGAGGACGGTGAGGACGAAGAATAGGAAGATGAGGAGTAGTAGCTGTGTGAGGTGGCAGCACCGCTGGAGGAGGATGCAAGGGCGAGTCGATGCTGGCGTTTGCTGCTGCTGCTGCCGGGCCAGTGTTGGGCGTGGCCGGGGGCTGCGGGACGCACACTAGTGTGGGATGGTGACGAGACGCGGCTAGATGAGGGGAGGAGACGACTCAGATTCAGAGACGGAATTAAAGACTTGTGAGGAGGAGTGGAAGAGGAAAATGAAGGCGAGGACGGAGACGGGGAGTCAGCTGTAGAAGCGTAGGAGTTTGTAGCCAAGAAGGAAGAGGAGAGAGGACACAAGAGAGCCTGCTTGGTACGTTGAGTGGAGGAAGGAGAGGACGAGCGGGAAGTGCACTTGGAGACGTTTGACGAAGGAGACGGAAGAAAGTGTTTCTCGGAGGAGCACGTGGAAGAAGCTGAGGGTGAATAAGCAGAAGAAGAAGAAGAGGAGGAGGAGGAGGAGGAGGAGGAGATCTGGAGGTTATCTGCAGAGTCTGAGCAGTGAGGAGTGGACAGAGAAAGCTGTTTCCCAGAGCTATGGCACAAGGCTGGGATCTTAGAGGCACGCAAAGCAATGACTGAACGGTTACAATCCCCGGCTGCTCTAGTGTCTCTGCTGTCAGCCTGCAAACAGACACCAGGGAATACTGCAGGTCAGTGCCAGCACACGGCCACATGGAAGGGCAACAGCACTCAATTGAAGCCCTCATGCTCGCCACTGCTGTGAGTTTGGCCAGTCAAACATATATAATACAACTGACTATAAAACACGTCTAATTCTAACCTTCCTGTTTTATGGTTCTCTGGTCCAACACAAAGCCTGAGCTGGAGTCCACTGACGGTCATACACTTGGTATCAAGAATTAACTATGGCAATGCTGGGATGTCAAGCAGCTCTGGCTAAGAAGCGTCCATCTGTATGCTAGCTGCTGAGCCTCTTACCTCCCCTTTACTGACCAGATATAATAACCTCTGTTCCTTCGTGGTGCAGCTGGAGCCACGTTCACACGCCAAACAACCTTTCTGATGGGTTTAAACTTAGCTGGCCAAAAACATAGAAGTAACACACATGACTGACCAATCAGGTGCTATTCCCCTTCAACTGATCTACAAACTGCCGTAAGGCAGAAAGAATAACGTGGAATAGTTTACAATCATTTCAACATGTCAATAAAGACTTGACATCTCAGTGGTGCCACCGGCCACAACATCCATGCAGCACTTACAGAATGACGGAAATGTATTAAATATTTTAGCTTCTGTGTGTCATTCCAGACAGAATGCGACACCCAGATGAAACATCCACAACTCACTGCTGGATGAAGAAGGGCTCTCAGCAGTGGACATGCAGGTTTAAGATAGCCTCCCTGTTGTTAGTAAATCAGGAGGTGTGATAACAAAATCAGGGAGTGTATCTTCAGAGAGGAGTGCAGGAGTGAAGAGGAGAGTGAACAGACAGCGGCAAACCCACAAGACCAAAATACAACAATCACAACACACACAATACATCTCTAAAATCACTATTACATGTTATACATGTTACTTTTATACATCTGAGATGAAACAGGAACGATGTTCTAACTGTACATCATGAAGGTTCTTTCAGAGCTACCTGTCCTCAATATCATTATCTTCATGTGAAAACAGTAATTGTCCTCTGTATCTGCTGCTAGCTCGTAGAATTAGCTGACAACATAAGTCGACGGTTGTCTGGCCAGTTATAAAGCAGGACGATAACAGTATGATGATGGTGCTAACTCAGAGATGCTGGCCTGCAGCCTGCCTGCTGGGAGTTTACCTGGCTGGGCTGCTTCTGGGCAGCCTGCTTCTGGCCCTTGGGTGACTTCTCGGGTGAGCCAGCAGAGGGCGACGAGTGCAGAGACCTGGTGTGGGACTGCTGAGCAGAAGAGCCGGAGGTGCTGCTGGAGGTCTGGAGGTCCGGGTCGTTGCCAGGATGTGGAGATAAGTAAAGCAGGTCGTGAGTACATTCGATGTGGAATCGATATGACTGTTGTAAACAGAGCAGATACAGTATTCATGGGATAGAAAATCAACCGGACAAAGCAACGAAAAGCTCTTGATTCATGCAGCTTCATCCACCATCTGCTTCAGATTGGTTTATATAGTGAGGTCATCAGTTATCATAGTTGTTGTGGACAAACATCGTGGTGGCTTTAAAAGCCACTTTGATTAAATCAGTTTGAATTCAGATGACAAGACAACAACAATCAAAGACACGACTGGATGCAAACAGAAGAGGAGTCCCACTGCTGGCCTGAGCTGAGAGGACACCATGAGAGGAGAGAACAGCATCACACTGGTACAGAAGCTTCAATGAGAATAGAAGAGGAAGCGAGAGATCTGGAGGGAAAGGACACAAACAGTCGAATAAGTTTTAAGATCCCTTTTCATGATAAAGGTAGCAGAGCTTCTATCCTTGAGATATGCACATAAAATACAAGCTGCTCATACGAAGGAAGGATCATCGGAGGTCAGAGAGGCAGAGTAAAGAGCCCGGCACCGCTGAAGAGAAGGAGGATGCAGACACCACACCTGTTTCTTGGTGGAGGGTTTCACCGTGTTTTGTGGAGGCTGTGGTTTGGCCCTCTTGCTCTGTGGTGGATTTGGGCCCTTGATGATCTGAGAGGCCGGCCTCTTCGACGGGCTCCTCTCCCTCCCTCGCTTCACGTTGCCTTTGGAGTGAACTCTGTCGTTGGAGTCAACAGGAGAATCAGGGGACGCAGGCGGGGTTGAAGACACAGTGGAGGAGGGGGAAGAAGGAGTAGTTAAACTGTCCATGCTGATTTCCAGTTGTTTGATGGACACTTCTACACTGTTGATGGAGTCAGTCGTGTGCCTGCAGAGCTCCTGTGACCGGCCCTGGGACTTGAAACTAGGAGAGGATGCTGAGAAGTCTTTGTCCCGGGGACTGCATCTATCCAGGTCGGATTGTTTGTTACTGTTGATCTCAAACCTCTTGGTTTCTTTACTCCTCTTCTTGTTCTCCATCCCTCGCCTGCTGTTTGATGCCATCTCCTCCTCTTCCTCATAGACAACCACTTCGACAGCCTTCTTCCCTGTCCTGCTTGTCCCTGACCGAATGGCCTGGCTAAGTGAAGCCAGTTTGTTTTTGGGGAACTTGAATTTGAATTTCCGTTTGGTCTCTGCCTTCCTCCGTGAGTCTGGTTCACCTGGGTCCTGGTCGTCAGGGGCGACACCGCCTGCTTTAGGTTTTTGAGGCTGCTTCTGAAGAGAATTCTGACCATTTCCTGTGAAGACTTTAAGACCTGAACCCGTGTCTGTTTCAGTTAACTTTCGATAGTCCTGTTCTATTTCTTCAAGCTCTGTCTCCTCCTTGTGCACAATTCTCTCTGGTAAACGTATCACGTCAAGATCCTCATCATATTCAAAGATGGTAGACAGACGCTTGTAGGCTGCAAGCATGTCCATGGGTTCGTTCAGAATAACAATGATAGGCTTGTTGTCATAGCCGTCATTCTCCTCCCAACCCTGGTTCTCATATGCCAGTAGAGTACGATCCCTAACTACAGTATGGACGTCAGAGCCAGTCATGATGGCCAGGTCTTCGTCTATGGACTGGCCTCTAACTCCGGTCTTTGACATGTGAAGGGCCATCTTACTGGTCAGTGGAGGAGGAGGAGGAGGTCCCTCGTCATCCCTAATATCAGGGCTTAGGCTTCCTTCTTCTGTGTAGTTTGCTTGGTCCCTGGATAACTGCACTGCTGCCTCCTGGGTCGGCCGCTGGCTGCTGCAAGTCAAACCAGGTGAAAGGGGGGACGGGTTCGGATGAGGACTGGAGGCTGCGAGACCCAGACCTGACATCATGGACTTATTCTGCTGGGAAGCTGGAGGTGAATCTTTTGGGCAATCGTCTGGGGTGATTTCTTTTTGTAAAGACACCAATACCATCGTCTTCTTCTTAGTCTGTAACTGCTTGGCTACCTTGTCAGTGGTCTGGTCAGATCTTGCACTGTCAATTGTTTGAAGGTTTTGGCTTTGTAGAGAAACGATTGTTGTAATCTTGACCCTCTTCTCTGCAGCTGTTGGGGATCGTACTGGTTCTCTGCTGTCCTGGTCATCAGAGTGAACCTCTTGTGAAGCTGCAGGTGGAGGTACCACCTTCTCTGGCGGGACACAGTTTGACACGGGCCCTTGTTTAACTATCTTCTCTTCCACTTCTTCATTCTTGTCAGGAGCTGCATGGACTTCCCCAGATGCGCTGCCCTCCTCCAGTCCGATGCCCCTCACATGGTGAACAGGGCAGCCGTCAGGAGCTCCTGACTGAGGCGCTGACTTGTTGCCAGATGTTGATGATTGAGGAGGATTCTGAGATGCTGCAGATGTTGAGTCTTCTCCTTTCAGATGATTGTTTTCTCCTGGCAAATTATCGTTTAAAGGTTCTGCAGTCACCTAAAATTAGAAAAGGTAAGACCAACTTCTTCATCATATGGAAATAGGATCACATACATCTGATCTTCTATATTTAATCCCCTTCACAGGATTCATACACACACCTGGCAAAGAACTACATCATAATCATTACTCATGTCAGGTACCAGAAATACCAGAGTAACTAACACATCTAATAATAAAGAAAACAACTGGACTCAGTAATCAGTAACCAGCTGCCATGAAGGTCAGTCAACCTCCAGTAGTTCCTGTGGTGAGGAGAACGGCAGCAGACAGGTTATGTAGATGTAATACAATGTGGAGAAGCTCAGAGGTTCCTCTCTGGTCTAGATCTACGCCAGCTCATCACAATTATTTCAATAGGAATTTCAGTGTTACTTTAATGGAACAGTGTTTTAAATTAGGGGTTCCAGTGATTTATGAGGAAGACGAGCTAGCAGCCTGTTGCTCTGCAGGGATCCGTCTTACCTCCGTACTGTGTGGTGGAGCCCTGCTGGGGATGTTTGTGTTGAACAGTGGGTTGTCTGTCCAGAGCTGAATCTGATTGGTAGAACAGTGAACACTGATGAATGGCAGACATGTAGCTGTTAATATGTACGTATGCAGGTCCGTGTGTGTGAACCTGTTGGCGGGTCTGAGCAGTCGAAGTGGAGTCAGGCAGACGTCCCAGTTAAATGTAAAAGATACAGTGAAGCAGCCAAAGCAGGGTGGAGGTCAGAGGTGACTTTATTCATCCAGGACAGTATGGAGGGAGAGAAGGTGTATTGTTTACATGGTGAAGGAAGTTCAGGACAGTGATGAACCCAGTTCCCAAGAAGAGGAGCAGCACGGAGGGAAGAGCAGGCACCTCTTCCTCGTTGCGCCTCTACAGTCGGCCAGAAGCTGAATGAATCAAATCAACAGCAGCACAGAGGTTCTTTGAAAGGCTGAATCAAGTGGACGGGTGTTGACTGGTTAGTGTGGACGTTCACAGGATAAGACACGGAACTGTATCTCTGTTTTTCTATACTTACCTTTGTGATGAGGTCGAATCAGCCATGTGCAGAGTGAAACCCAGAGTTACTGGACATGTGTGAGTTTTGGGGCTCTAACAGGGGCTCGTCTACTCATGTTGCCCTGGAATGGGATGTGAGTCCTTCCCAGCCTGTGTGCTCATGGCTTCCTCATGCATTGAGTGTTCAGGTTCTGGTCAGAGTGTTTGCAGATCTCAGCGACTGCATCAGTGCGTACAATATTATCATAGATAGAATTGTTGAGCACAACTTTAAGTTTTGGTAAGCCAACTCCTTCTTTAACATTCCAGCCTTTTAAATCTTCATTGGACAGTTCAAAGAGAAGAGGAACGATGAGGAGAGAGAAGCAGCACGATGTTTGCTTGAATGGATGCGAATCAACGCAGTGACACGACACACACAGAGAACTGAGATATCACCAGACACACTGACTGTAGATCCAAGAAGGGAAGTGTGACTGTATCAGGTCTGGACTGGGAGTTAATGTCAATGGAAATGAATTAGTAGCAACAGACAAAGCAACAGAGAGGTCATAGGTCAACGTACCAACCTAATGGGGTTAATACAGACACAGCAGGAGAGTTAGAAGCAGAAACAAACCACAGCACACCACAAGTCTGTTAAGATGCAGCACACGAGACAAGAGATGCCAGTTTAACTGATGTTAACAGAAGTTCACTCGGAGAGCAGTGACGTCCTGCGAGGCACCCGGCTGACGCTTCTTAATGTCCACGGTTGTCCTCGGAGGATTTAAATGTGAAGGATCACTGAGAAGTTAGAAGCATCCTGAACGTTCTGCTCAGCCTCACTGCTGTAGATGCAGAGGAGGTGTGTCTCCTGCTCGTGGGCAGAAGGCTACAGGGGAGTCTCCTGGCTGGGAAGCCACTAGTGTTTGTCAGGAAAGTAGACGGATGTGTTGGTGATGTTTTGGATCACTGGAGGTGCTGAGACAGCTGTTACAGTGAGCCTCCATCTCAGGAGCCTATTGTTCCTGTTAAAACTCGTGTTTCTACGGCGCAGCGAACAGCCGATGTTACAAAAATCTATGGCAAGCTCAAATCCTTATTAGTTTTAAAAAGGCCACTAACTACAAAGACGTGCTGTCTAATGATTAGTGCTGTTAGTGGATTCCTTTAGTTCTTTTTTTACCTTAGAGTCAATCTCTTGGCTGTCAAGCTCTGAGGCTGAGAGTTCAAGCACACTTCTGCGCCCTACTTCCATCACAGGGCATTTGTGAAACATCTGGGTAAGAGGGGCAGAGGGTCCACGGTGAGGGCAAAGGTCACGGACACAGTGTTGGTGTCGGGGGCGAGGGGATGTAACAGATGGTAAACAGGTTCTACTAATGCTGTAACAAATTCAGGATATTAACTTCTGGGTTTCAGTTTGTGGCATTAAATAAATCTACAGACAACAGAGTTGTTGACAGTCCCACAATATATCTTTAGTACATCATCACATCACATCAGAGGTGGCCCCCACTGAGGGGCAACGGCAGGCCAGCGTAACTGGCCTGCCAAACCTGGTACAAGTAAGTTAACTTTGACGGAACGATAACGTGTTGAACATACCTGCAGTTCTTTCATAAACTTGTTGTCCTCCTCTTCGTCCTCCTCCATCTGTGCTGAGGCTGTAGCAGAGGTGGAGGCAGCCGGAGGTACAGGAGGACAAATCTGGGGTTTGGGTTTGACCTCTGGTGGCTGTCTCGGGGGTTTAGGCTGAGGAACCACAGGCTCCTTCTCCCCCCCATCCTTACACAGATAACACACAGCATTCGGATGTATTACCACTATTGTATTTTAGTTTTCTGTGTTTAACCAGAAGACTCAACCTTTAAAAAAGATGTGTAGATGTTTATCTATTCATCTTTATTATAATCAGATTCGACATGTGCCCAGGAAGTATAATAAGTATAGTATAATGTACTGGGTGACATGTACGCAAGCGTGAGTATTCATAACTTATTACTTATTATTTACTTATTAGTTGCTGGCCATCTTTTGGAGGACAGAGTGGCACGTTGTAATACGGTCTCTTAATCAACACACACACACACACACACACACACACACACACACACACACACACACACACACACACACACACACACACACACACACACACACACACCTGAGCTGCTCCCACAGGCTCCTTCCTGGTGGTGAAGATCACCTCTCCCGTCCGTCCTGTTGTCAGACCTGAGCTGGCAGTATGGAACCTGTGAAGACAATAATATTACCCACGATGCAGCTGGGGTGACGGTTCGAAGCCCATCAACACGTGATCCACAGTGATGAACTGACCTTCTCGGGGGAGGAGGAGGAGACTTGCCAATCTTGTCTGGACTCTGCTTCATCTCCTTGTCCACGCTGGAGCGCCGGGGCTTTTCAACCTGCGGTCGACTGCTTCGCTTGGTGCCTGGAGAAGCTGATGGAGGTGCTGATGGAGCAGCTGATGGAGCAGCTGATGAAGGAGCTGATGGAGCAGCTGATGGAGAGGCTGATGGAGCAGCTGATGAAGGAGCTGATGGAGAAGCTGATGGAGCAGCTGATGGAGCAGCTGATGAAGGAGCTGATGGAGCAGCTGATGGAGGAGCTGATGGAGGAGCCGATAGAGGAGCCGATGTAGGAGCCGATGTAGGAGCTGGTGGAGGAGCCGATGGAGGAGCTGCTGAAAGAGCTGATGGAGGAGCTGATGGAGGAGCTGATGTAGGAGCTGATGGAGGAGCTGATGGAGGAGCCGATGGAGGAGCCGATGGAGGAGCCGCTGAAAGAGCTGATGGAGGAGCTGATGGAGGAGCTGATGGAGGAGCTTCCACATTGGCTGAAGGCAGCTGAGACTCTTCTGGTGCAGCTAAAAGCATCCACAGAGGATGTCTGTCGTTACTGACGTTGAAATATCACAGAATGTTTCATTCTTTCAAAATACAGATTAGGATTTTGTGAACTGCTAACTTTTGTGAATATGAGATGTATCCTGGATAAACGTCTGTTCTATACGTTCAATGTAAACCACAGCGTTCTCGGTCTGTCTTCACACACACTGTCCTCCACCAATGCTAGTGTCAAATACCATTTGGATCAGTTCCACCTTGGCGTATGGTGTGAACATCGTCACACTGGGTTTTGAGTAATTCTGCAAACAGACAAATAAACCGGTGCCGGGAAAATCCTAACGTTGTTGTCAGAGGTCGTTAACATATCCAAACGTTCATCCGTCTCTTCATACACCCTGTATTATCTGGTGAGTTCACTTCTCATATTATCTACTCAGCTATATCGTAAAGATGAAACAAGACTGATCTGTAAAAGTTTTTAGCTACGGCCCTTCAGACAGTTCCAAAGTTCTGGTCCTAGTGACATCCCTACCTTGTGTTGTCAAGTCCAGAGGTGTCTCTATATCCGACTTGGACACTGAGGAGTTCATCTGTCCTGCGGCCGTATCACAGGGAGCCTCTCTGGTATCTGACGCATCCAAATCAGGGATGGACTTCATCAGGCTGGCCCGGGCATCCCGTAGGACCTGGTCAAGGTCTGTGGTGGAGCTGCTGGGCTGGTTGGTTTCACTCGTGCTGGGTTGGTTCATACTGATGGTTTCTAGATCCGGACTTCCCTCTGGAGTTTCTCTCTCTGTAGCCTGTGGACGACACACAGAGTCACCTGGAGGCTGGAGGCTGGGCTTGTGGTCAAAACTCATTAGTCTGGAAATAAACTTCAGATTTCTAAATATCCGTATACTGTACATCACCGGACATGATGAACACTGACCCCAGGTTGCATGTGTGTGAGTTTTATGGCGGTTTTGTCCATGTGGTTCTCCTGTGTTGATGCTGCTGCAGACGGGCTGCTGTCACTTGAGGAGTGGAGCCCGTCGGGCCTCTTGGACAGGGCGGGGCTGCTCTCCCTGCTGCGAGGACTCACCTTCACAACACAGTCACAAAGACATGTTGGACATTCAGTGAGCTAATGCACCGCTCCCCTGTGTAGAGTCCATCCAAACATATCAGGTACATTTGTAAACACTCTACCCCAGCGCCCCCCTCACCTCATCCAAACAGAGTACTTCCAGTAGGGGAGTATACATGTGACTGTGGTTGGGTACATGTCTCTACCTGATATCAGAAAGCAGCTTTAGTGTCGCTGTACCTTGGCCACAGTTGGTGAGTCTCGTCCATGAGTTGGGGTCAGTGGGGGGCTCGGGTGGTGGGGCGTCTGTATCACAGTGGGCGTGGTGGTCTTCATTCTGCGGGCGATGACCGGGGAGGCTGCGCCTGCCTGGCTGACCTCAGGCTGAGTGGAGGAGGACATCGGTGTGGCCAGGGGGCCTCTGACTGATGAACGGGGTTGAGGTTTAGGGGAGCTCTGAGGACTTTGTGTCTTCAGGGGGGGCTGGTCTGCTTCCTGGACCTTTACCTGCTCTACTTGGGTTGATCTGGCAGGGAGAGTTGACTCTGACACACACCTGTTGATCACAAAGATGGACCGACAGATATGAAGGTTACTCAGCTCGGCCTAATCAGCTCTACTTCTTCAAGACTTCTTTGGCACTCCTGCAGAGTAAGGAGAAGTGAATCAGTACCTGCGGAGAGAACTGAGGGCTTCAGTCAGGGCTTTCACCCTTTTCAACATGGAGTCCATCTTATGAGGCTCCTCCTTCAGAAAGCGCACCGCCTCCATCTCCAGCCTCAGCACTGAACGCATCTTCACCTGCAGCTCTGGAAACTCTCCTAGAAAACAACCAGACAGTCTCCCAATAAAATAAAAGAAACACCTTCAACCTGTAAAAACTATGATATTCTACATATTAACACGTATCCTTATCTAACAATAAATACTCAGGGTCTTTAGCTCCAATAAAGTCCAATATTCATGATGTAATCTGAATTTATCAGATTACGGGCAGTTCAAATAAAACTAGCGGATATACAACTTTAATTCCCAGAAGACCTAGCTTGATCATGTGATGCTATTCTGAGCTCTCAGATGATGTTTACCAATAACTCTACTACACATCGGAGCTACAGCTTCTACTAATAACCCTGATTACTGATTTGACTCAACCTTGACACAATGTACTTATATTCAATGCTACTAATGTACAAACATGGTAATCCTACAGCAGGGTGTTCCTTTGATCTCATGAATCCACTGACCTTTCAGGATGGCAAGAGCTTCTCCAACCCTCCGCAGGTTGACTGCTCCGTCCTCCACGTCCCTCAGAGTGATGGGCAGCTGGCCGGGGATGGAGGCAGAGCTGGTTTGCAAGCGGTTCACGTAGTCTTCCAGTTCACTGGGAATTGGAAAGGGATGAGAAATGTAGTGAAGTCGCCGCCTCAAAGGCAGACAAATTATTACTGTAGTAGCTAGCTGAAAACACAAGATGGCAGCAGAGAGTCAACATTCAAACATGTAGGTTCTCCTCAGAATCAGAGCCTTTAAGTGTACATGCATGAATTCAATAATTACTTTAATGAATAGCACATACCATATTAAAACATTGACAGATTATATAGATATTCTTGTTACATGGTGCCTGTCAATGGTAGGCAGCAAGTGAACAATCATATTATTGAAGTTGATGTGTCTGAATGTGAGTCAGCAAACCAATCGGAGGGTGAAGTTCTGAGGGCGAAATAACTGGATCAAAACCTCTCCACAGGGTTAGTGTCTACCAAAAGTTCTCCAAGGATGGACAGTGGGGAACCTGCAACAGGGTAACTGGCACCCAAAGCTCAGAAGCGTGTTGGGGAAGCAGGCTAGACCGTCTGGTCATATCACCTAAAAAAGAGGTTCTGTAGCCTGGATGCAGACCAGCAGAGGCAACGTGGTCTCTGTTCTGCTGGGAAACATTGGGTCCAGGCATGTGGATGCTAACACATACCTGAACATTGTTGCAGACAACTACCATCCCTTCACAGCAGTCTACCTGATGGCAGGGGGCCTGATGGGCCCTCTAACATTGGAAAACATGTTCAGGAATGGTTTGAAGAACATGAGAGCTCAAGCCTGACTTTGCCTCCAGATTCTCCAGATCTCAATCTGAGGAATATTCTAAATAAACCTTAATGAACTGCTTCTAGCGTCCTGATGCCATGCCATCGATGAGGCACAAGGCTGGCCAGTACAAGTAATATTACGGCTGGATGGTGTAAATGCTTATGAGCCTTCAGTATAAGTTAAATTGACAGATTTGTTTTGACACGGAAGCCGGATGCTTGCTGTCAACGCAGCCACGAAAAACCAGTCTGACAATGTCTATGAATTTATGACGCAGTGTCTGTGACTGTTACCTAAACAAATAGTTGGCCTCCAGAAAGACAAGACGGTTTGTCTTATGAGTATTTCATATTGGTTGGAAAATATATTTCTGTAACATCTTTATATGTCTTTGAATGAAAGATGAAAATGAAGGAAACTCTGGAGAGTTTGGGATCGAACCGGTGATGTTTGCTGTTTACTTGGTAGTGACTGTAAACATGAGGCAATACACATGTGGGAAGGGCTGTCAGGTTAAAATGAGCAGAACACACGAGGAGTGGAGCGAGAAAGTACAGACCTCCACGAGGCCACGGTGAACAGATCAACATGTATTATATCTTAAGATTTAGATGAACACCATTCTGCCTTTGCTAGTCCAAGTATGAAGTGAAATACATCTGACAGTGAGGTGACCGATGACATCACACCCTGTGGTTTTACAGTAGATATGTAGTTATATCTCGTATTAGCTTTTGCAACTCTGTGATTTACATTAGCAGTTTTCTCACCATGTATTACTTCATTAACTATTAACAACATGTCATTTTGAAACAGTTTGATCGTCTGAGCCGATTAATGATGTAAGGCATGTTTTCTTCCTCCGCGGTGTCAGTAGGAATTAGTTCTCTCTGCGCGGACACGGAGCCCATTACCGCTCATCATGCGCTTGGAGGCTCCCGTTACACACAGCCTTCTCTGTAGAATAATGTGAGGAATGTAAGCAGACGTGTACCGAGCCGAGCGCACGCTTTGCATCATACACTGGAAGTCAGCTTCACTTTAATGGTTCAGCATGAATGAAATATTCCCTGAAATAGTTTTCTACTACAGTAGTTTTAAAGGACATTCGCACTGTTGTCATTAACTTTCTGTTCCCAGTAGAGCGTCGGCGTTAACGAGGCTGCTGTTTCTTTACGTCTGAAGACTTGATTTTAGAACCTTCGGATATGTTCATGTTCTGAGAAAGTTGAAAGGATCATGTTAGTTGTGTGTCTGTGTGTCCATGTCAACGTGGGTATCTACTGGATGTTGATGTATTTATAGTCAAGAAAACGTTGTATTGTCTCTGTCCAGAGATGACAACAGGAAACTAGCCAGCAGCTGTATCTGGTACGAAGCATCCTTTCATCCTGATTGACATTCATCCATTTTGCACAGTCCCTGACATAAATAAATATAATAAACTAAACTTAACTTCATTAAGCCCCAGTGCAACTCTAAACTAGTGTTAATCCATCGATCTTTGAATCATATTTCTGTTATTTGTCTGTTAGTCTAGTGAGAATACACAGTCAGCAAGATGATGCAGGTTTGTGTTCAATATTGGGTTTATAGTAGTATCGTTGTGGTACTCAACACATCACAGTGACGTCATCAGGATGCTCTCACGTTTTAAAAGATGACCTGTGATGCAATCTAGAGATGTGAGGTTTGATAGACGTTGGTATCCAGAAGGTAGGGGTGGTGCTTCTACACTTCTTATATGCTGAAACGAGTTTAAATGAAGTAATAACAACCTCAGCATTACGTTTACACCATCGCTCCCTGAAGAAAAGTCTTCTTTCGTGAGGAGTTGGTATTTCACTAATGATGTGTGTGAGTCGTGTTGGTGTGCTGACAGATTACTGTACGATACTCCTACTCACTGCGTTCTGATAAATGCCAGACTTCCACTGTGATTCTAACCGATCCTCATGCAGCCATGTGAATCAGTGGTGATCTCTCCGGAAAGCCACGTCATATCAGGGCAAATCACTTTCCATTCCCCTGACTTCACTCTTACAATATGTTTCTTCACATTGACTCTCTTCCTGAAGATGTTAGGCACTGGGTCTTCTTGCCACCGACGATCGACTTCAAGTGCAGTCTTACCATTAGAGGCATGATGTCAGTGTGGGTGTGGAAATGTTGAAAAGGCTAAATCCTCCCTTCACAAATTATAGTAGTCTCACATTAATGGTAAGTCTGGGTCTGAATCTGTGTCCTAACTTCAAGCTGGATTACACTACTGGCACAACATAGTTCCATTGCATTTATGTGTTCTAATACTGTGAGAACATAAAGATGTTGTGCTTCTTCTAACGGGCCAGCTTGTGGACGTCCACATCAAGGTCACAATCAGAGTCATATAATATTGGTATCTGACCATACTGAGGTCCAGACTTCTGTTCATGAGCAGCAGAATATAGTTAATGATGTAATATGCATGAAGCACACTGAGTTAACAGTGAAGAAACTGAAGGCCCTGATTTAAAGACATGACGTCATCTTCAATCCTTGTTCTATTAAAGGGCACCGTTACTTTCTATAGTTCCTGATGTAGACGGGCTATGATGACAAAGGTTCGTACTAAATGTGGACGTTTCAAAGCATGAGGTAATCATATGTTAAAGTAATCCCTGTGACCAGACAGGACAGGCTTCAGGCTTCAGATCTGACATCAGGGAGGTCTTTATAGGTTCATCTGCTCCAGACACAGTGAGGACGGTGATGCTGGAGCCCTGCACATGCTCCAGACCACCGTCCCACAACAACTGCAACCATCCCAAAGTAAATGTAAGCAGTTCCCAAATCAAAAAGACTTTATGATCCATACTTGGAATAATAAAAACACCATTCAGATGTTGAGGATATATTAATATTCAAAATATAATCAAACTGTGTAAAACGTCCAAACTGACTCGTGTAATAAGAAAACATGAACTGTGGCTTGTGGATGGCGATTAGCCTCACGGCCCACATCACACTGACCTTGTCTAAATGTACACCTTAGCTTCACCTTCCACACACGTCCTTTAGGGCCTGTAATGTTATCCAGCAAGTAGCAAACAGCTGGTGACTCTCAATCAGAATAATAGTAAATATATTCAGTTAAATGTCCTTAAGTTACCTCAGTTACAGAGTTGTTAGTCCTAATCTAGTTTGATGAAGCCGCTGCAGTGTCCTGGTGTTCCCGTCTGTCTGTCCTGGTGTCAACACCAGGACAGACAGACGGTGTTACGATCAGTTTGGGCCATTTCAGGTCCTGTGATGAGTGATTTTAATTAAAGTTACAGCATGTGAAGACACGATCCGCTGTAGTCACGAGTCAGCACTCGGTTCAAGTTCAGTGATAGTTTAAAATAGATAAATACAAATTACACTTAAAATCCATCTTGTCCCAGGGTGATTCAAGGGAAGATCCCCCGGGGACGGAGGCACCCGGAGCCCTGAAGGTCCCCAGAAGTCTGTCAATCACAAGAACGTGGGCTCTTACGGAGGAGGGCTTAAAGAGGCCGGGGCATAAACAGCCAGTCCCCTGATTACAGGGGGGTGGTATAAGTATCGCTTAGGAATTCAACTTTTCATGATGGTGTCATTTCTACTTTTAGTCTCACTCAAAAGGTTTATGGTCGTCTGCATTCAGACAGCAGTACAAACGGTGTTACCTGAGCTGCTTGAGTATTCTGTCCTCTGTGGTCAGGTAGTAGATCCTCTCCTCCTCCATCTCAGCTCTACGCCGGTGCGCCGCTTCCTCAGATTGAGCCAGACGATCACACATCAACACCAGCAGCTCCTGACCTGCCATCCGCAGCATTGAGCTCACAGTCTCCTGGTTTGCTAGCTGGAAAAACAAGGAATATAGAAATGAGGGTACAGCAGTAATAGTTCTCTGCTCGGCTGGTGGTGAAGCCCACAGGAGCACATCATCATCTGTCCCTTCAACGCTTTGATCCAAGGTATTTCAAACACTACTGGCTGGATTACAAAGACCCAGAGGAGGATGTTGGTGGTTCCCAGACGTTACATTTACTGCCAGTCACTTTAGTTTGGGAGATTCTCCAGAAATCTGCTCTAATCCTAAAAGGATGAGTCATGCAGCCGTTGGCTACCCTCTGACCTTTCTGTAGCACCACCATCTAGTCAGGAATATCAACCCAAATATAACAATGAGAACCGGCCATGTGTTTTAAAAGTGAAACACGATCCAGTCATTGGTTGAAAACATTGTTGCCTACATTAGTCAATAACTTAATCAACGGCAGTTTGACTGATAAACTTTGCCAATAATTTGATTGAGTTTGAATTAATTCTTGAGATGACACACCAGCTTTATCTCTGCCGACCCACTCTGTGTACGGAGCTGCTGGTTATTCAACCTTGTGTGCGGACAGTTTTAGGAACTTCTTTGAGGAGAACCACCCACTGAGGTTTGTACTCCCGATATGAGGAATGGTGCCGTAGTGATGGAGGATCCCTGACGCAGCTGTGTGTGTCGTGTGTGTTCTGACATTGAAGATACATTCTCCATTTTCAGAGGTTAACGCCAACAGCAGGTGTGTAAAATGATGCTTTTATAAAAGAGAAGCATTTTGTTAATATGGAATGATTCTATATGAAGTAATAACAAAACTAACATTCATTGTAACATGACGAACACCTTGTCAGGGTAGAAGACTCACCCCACAACACGGAATAGTGATGAAGGGGCCGGTCGTAGTACCTGTAAGTGTCGGAGTTGGTGGAGTTGCAGTCGCAGTTCAAACACGTTTCTCTGAGCTAGGGCCAAGCTCTGCTGCAGCCCGCTGACGGAGGGCGGGGCCTGGAGAGCCAGAGGGGCGGAGCTGTCAATCACAGCGGGGGCATCCTGTGGCTCAGACGGAACACCTGAGTAGCAAACAAAGATAATGATCATTATACTCGGAAGAGTAAATACAAATATCAGTTATTGTTTGCTTCTAGAAGAAATCAATGATTTCCATAATAATAATGAGACGGCTTGTTTACTGATTTATTTATATGCAGCTTGTAAAGAGTTCTGTGGAAGTGACATACTCACCAGGCCGACTCCGTCCACCGTTGTCACTGCAAACAGAACAGTTAGTTAGTTAATATACCAACAGTCAGAGTTGAATGTGCATAGCAGAGCTATCAGGAAATGTATTACAGTCTACGAATCCTGCACGTTTTACAGATGCATTAACATTTGGTTTGATCAACGATTGTCATCTCATCATTCTTAATAACTCAGAGAGACAAAACTGTCTGAAAGCTTCTCAGGGAACATTTGAAAGGAGATCACTGATCCAAATCCCACGAATGGCAGCGGGTCAGATCCTGTCTAGATGTACATTCTGCTCACTGCCAGTTGTGCCTACTGACATATTTTGATTTAATGTAGTATTCTGTATTTTGAATAATTGCAACATTATATAAGAGAAGATAACGAAAGCCTGTGAATAAAAGTGTCTGACTATTGAATCTCAGATGTTGTAATGTACAGTAGGTAGGAAACCATTTACCATTCTGCATCTGTGCATCATCTCCAAACTCGTGTAAATTCTCTGTAAATCTTCCTGCGTTGATTATTACTCAGTCTTGTTTATCTTATCACCAACTAGTTCAGAATGCAGCAGCATTCTTAACAAAGTCAGATAAAGACCGAGCACATTGCTCCCACTCTTTCTTTCCTCTTGCTGCCTGTAAACCTTCTGAACAACGGACAATGTTACAGACCTGACGGGGCCTTTGACTCCTGGAACATCTGGTCCTATAGACAGGGCATGGTGCACCAGCCCTGCTAGACTGGCTATCTGGTCCTCCATCGCTCTCATCCGCTCACTGAAAAATATAAATAAACAATATTTAATTAGGGCTGGATTCAAATCTTTAAATAACGATGGCTAGTTGTCCTTGTATGAGTCTCTCAAACATCCTCACTGTCCGGTAATAACAACACCGTCGGTCCCTTCTATCTTTCCTTTCTGATAACATTGTATTTTAAGTTCTTTAAGGCAAAAT
>CAAKHC010019901.1:2139-18995 GCA_901007825.1 Macroramphosus scolopax
CAATTTCGCCTTCATTAGGCTGCATTTCAGGCTGCGGGGCACAGGTAATGCGAGGCATTTCCCCCTCAAATTGAAGGCCCGGCCTCGGTTGCTAGGAAGTGGAAGAGCCTCAATTGCAGCCATTTCCTCGGCAGCGTACCGAGAGGTCCTATTACAGCGTTTAGGTCAGAGCAATTGGTGTCATTACAGGCAGCCAACTTCCCCCCACCAGAGTAATGAATTAGCCCGAGCTATTTGAGCTGTATGATTGCAGTTGCCAGGGGAGATGAGTATGAAGTGTGTGTGTGTGTGTGAGGGGGGGTAATTACGGTATGTATCCAGAGCGGATGTGTGTCGGTGTGGGCGGTTTGCACACTTGTGTAATGGCTTAATGTTGCTGCTGACAGGCGGCTGGGCGACATGCTAAAGGTGCTACTGTGCTCTGCTGGTGGACTGTGACCGCGACACGCCAAACTAACCTGTTTCAACCCAACGGATCATTTACCTCCAACCAGGTCCGAGGGTCCGAGGGGGGGGGGATAAACCTGATTGAATATAATTCGATGGTAGTTTAACTTTCCACACGTTCTTTACAAGTGAATGAAGTCTTGAGGAACACTGATGAATAATAAAACAATAATTCATTCTTAAAGAAAGCAGCGTTAACAGACCCCCCCCCCCCCCCTTACATGGATGACTCCTAGAGAGCAGCTGTGATTAAAAAATATGCAGCTTATAAGTAGCGAGGTTTAATTTGATGCTTCGTAGATGTGAACAACACCCAGCCTCACCTCAGCTGCGACTGCCTTGGTTGCAGGGTGGTGTTGCGTGTGTGCGTGTGTGTTGGGAGGGGGGAGTCGGGGGGGGTTGTTTTGTCAATGGGAAGTCGAGCGCTGCAATAGGAACCTTGCCAAAAAAAAAAAAAAGACCTGACCCACCAAAGAGGCCGATAGGAAATAATGCCGGTGGAGGCTTGTTGGGCCGTCTATAAAGTCTCTTTATGGGGGCACTTCCCCCCCGAACAGGAGGCCCCCCCCTCCTCCTCCAAGGACAGGAACTTTTACATTTCTGCGTGGATGGGACCTCAAAGTGCACTTTCCAGTCATTTAATTTAACTACTCTTTGTGTTTGATGGGCCGGCGGTGAAGCTCCGACCTGCAGGCCGACTCGCAGGGTTCGTTTCTTCAGGGACTGAAGCTCTTAAAGTGTGTGTGTGTCGCTCAGTGCACACACACACGCACATTCAGTTTCTGGCTCTCAACCGTCCCCTCTGCTTTTCCTTTCCTTCCTGCAGATCATATCTCATGTCAGTGAGAGCAGAATTCTCCTCAATGCAAACACCATGTGTCCGTCAGCCGGCCTGTTTCTGCAGCTGCTGTTTACTTTGGTTTGTTTTTGGTTTGATGATTCTGTGTCGTCTGTTCATATTTATATTCATTTACGCACTTCAAACTGCTATCTTTCTGCTGCATCGAGGGAATTGAACCTGCTCGGATGGAGAGTTTCTACTTACAGTAGAAACTCTCTTTGCACTCATATCAGGAGGCCACAACAGTTCAGCTCAACAGATGAAAGATGCGTTTGACCAGGAGAACCCGCTGTACCGCCGCGCTGCGGCAGCGTTCCTGCAGCGTTCCTGCAGAGTTCCTGCAGCGTTCCTCTGCAGAAGTCAGCTGCGTATCTTGCCAGCGATCGCCACAAAGCCAAACTGTCATCCTATCTTTGCCGTCACGCCTCTGTTAATGGAATGCGGCCAAAATGCCACCAAAAAGGAAGGCAACATGCACAACGCCACCTGGTGGTCGTTTTGACTGGTTTGAGAACTTTAGTTGTACTTGAAGCAAAGATCTTTATCATTCAGCAGAAACATCTGGAGGGAAACGACATGCATGCTCCTCAATGTTTGTTTAGTTTTTTTGTCTTTTCTGATCCATTTGGCACCAAATATGAAACGCCAAAGCCCAAACAGCTTCGTCTCCACCTGACAGTTAGTTCACTTTGCACATGTTAAAATGATTTCCTGCTCTCTAAGATGTCATTCGTTGTTGCTTTATATCGACGTTGAATAGCCGAGAGCGTCTTCCATCCGCGTTTATCAGTGTGAGACGAAAGGGGAGCTATTTGGACGAGCCGGGAGACGGACGGTTGAAGTCCGGCCCGTCTGGACCGCAGGGCTGATAAAAACAAGCTATTATTCAACCCAGTCTTGACGTGTGTCCTCTGAACTGTGAGATGGTGGGAAGTTTCACTTCCTCCAGCTCGGAGGAGAATGAGGTCAGTGTGGCAGCTTGATGGATGGTCTTTTCTTTTTCTGGACGCACCGCCGGTGGAATAAGTTGAATAAAATGCGGTTGTGAGGCTTTGCTGTTGTTGATGCTTCGGAGAGCCGCAGCAATTAGCACAGTCAACCGTTTGCATTCAGTGTGTCGAGGCGGGTGTGTGCATGGGAAGGAGAGAGAGAGCCGAGGCCTCGCGGGACCTCATCTGTACAAAAAAAAAAAAGCCCACTTGTGGATCACTTTGGGAAAATCTTTGGAGTGACGAAGGAAAAAATGCATTTAAGCTTTGCCAGTAAACAACCCGGAGGTGTTGCAGCTGCAGGAAACAAGACCGAATCAATAATTGGATTCATTTGCTGCGTGAAAATTAAAGAATAAAACTGGAACCGTTTACTGTCGTCATCAATCACACTAACAGGAGAATTACCGCAGTTCCAAATGTGTTTATCATGAGGCACAAACAAAGCATTCCTGAGAACGAGCGCGATCTCTGCAACAGACCAGAGTATCAGAACCTTCTGACCAACAAACTGCTGCATCTGAGCAAAACAAAAAAACAGTAAATACGGCGGTGGGGTTCAAACAACCGGAGCCGAGCAGGAAGTTGTTTGTATTCCTGATGGTCGGAGGCTCAAACTCTGGCACGCGGACTGATACCAGGCCACGCACAACATCAGATTATCTCTGCAGGTAGTTTGTGCAGAATTAACCTGCGTCTCTCATCAGTCGACAGAATAAACCAAGTTAATTCATCATTGCAAGAGCAAAGGAGGAAATCGGATGATGTCATATAAAGTTTGCAACAAACACCAGACTCAACCAACTCTTAACCATATTTTGTAGGATTTGTTGTTCCTGGAAAGACTTAAAAAAACACTGAAACGACCGAACAACCAATGAAATCAACAGCAACGTCCTCTGATTCTTCCTCTCGTGCCTTCTCTTCTTCCTCGGCCCTCTGCACCCACTCCACCTTTCCTTTTTAGTTATTTGACACTGCAGGAGACGCCAGGCATTCAGGGCATTCTTTGTCCTTGCAGAAAGGAGGAGGGAGACATGGGAGGGGTGGGTGAGGCTGCGGAGGGGGGGGCGATGCAGCAGGGGAGACAATGCAAGAAGTTCCACTCCATTCGGCTTCAATGAGAGCCCCCCCGACACCCCCCCACACTTGCCGCGCACACACTCCTCGACCACCTCCCAGCTCACGGAAGGGGCGGAGTCGAGGGTAGCGAGGCAGCGCGCTGAGAGGAAGGAGGGGAGAAAGAAAGGAACGCTCCCCACCTCCACCACCTCCACCATCCACCCTCCTTTCAGTGTTCCGTGGATGCCAGCATGTCCTGAACCCCCTTCGTTCCCACCGGGAGAGAGGAAGAAAAACCCTCCTCTTCATCGACCCCACCTTTTCCACGTTCCACTGACTGAATTTGACTTTGGCATCAGAAGCCTTTTGGTCTGATTCATGATTGTCCTCCACCTGCTTCGCTCCACCGCCCGACGTTCGGCCGGGTGTGTGCACCATGTTGGGCCTTTGTACCGTGTCGTGTCCTTGATAACTCCAGTTTATTTCCACTTGAGTCTCACTTGTAGCTTTTGTTCCGATCGGATTAGTAACACTGTAAACATCTGCTTCAGTCGTGCAACGCAGGGAAACTGTTGGCTGGTTTATAACCATCTGATCTCAATCTGAACCGCAGACATCAGACCAGAGTCTGCAGCGCCGGTCGGAACTGGGGGACAAATAGTCACCAGTTCAGATCGGAGTTTTTATATAGGGACAGAGGTTAGATGAGGTTGAAGGTGGGTTAGTTAGTTAGTTAGTTAGGGGTCAAGGTGTAGCTTGAAGAGATGTGTTTTTAGTTCATTGCACCGCTGCAGCGCCAAAGGATGAGAAGGGTTGAGACCGAGATCAGCAACTCCTGAGTCCACGTAGTGATGGGTTGCCAGGCAACCTGCAAGGGTGGAGGAGCGGAGTGAGCGAGGAGAGGATCGGAACCTGATCCGACCCGATCCATGAACTTAATGCTTGCTGAGATAGGGAGTGGGTGAAGTGGTCTGAGAAGAGGTGTGGTGGGAGCAGATTTAGATTGGTTGAACACCATCCTGAATGATCTCTCACCCTGAACGTATCCGATGTCCACAGCGTCTCCTGTTGAGTGACGTAACGTCGATATTAGCAAACGACAAACATGTCCGACAGCAGTTTTAACAGATGCTACAGTGGGTCAGTCCACCTTCTCCTACTGCGAACTATAGACGGTTGAAGAAGCAGAGCTCGTCCCCGAGCGTTAAACCGATAATGTGGCTCCCAAACAAAAACAGGCTAGCTCTTCCTATTTTACATGTCCGGCCAACAGGGGGCGACGTGTCACCGGGAAGTGAAATCCGCCTCTATAGGGTTTGATATAGATTAACTATATATGAAGCTGTGCAGACTTGGATTTATTAGACTAAAAGACGAGGAGAAAACCAACATGTCATTGTGAACAGAACAGAAACACAAAGTCTGACACAGTTAGTGCCCAAGTAGAATGTAAAAATAATCCATTATAAAATAATTCCATCCCTAATGGTCTTTTAAACACATGTTACAGGCTGTAATGATGAATGTTGGCGACGTCAGCCAACCTCAGACTCAACCAGGCGATTCCAGTGTTGCTTAATAATTACAGCTGCGGAGGCATTTTATTATCCGACCTGAATATTAACATTCTTCCGGCGCGGCCGAGTGAAACCAGAGCCGGTGTTTAAGTCGTAATATTTCCGCTATTGGCGGGAAGATATAATCGTCAAACGAGGTTTGTTCAGGTATGAAGAAAAGAACGTTATAGATTGTAGTTACACCGTTTGTCCTCCAGGTCACTAAATCTTTTCTACAACTTCTTAACAAGCTGCCGCTTCGTGTCTTACACTCCCGACCACCAGGGGGCAGCATATGACCAGAGAGTCTGTACGTAACGTCTTAATTTACTAGTCAATTCATGATCTAACGCTCACGTCTGGTCTCCAGCTTTCAGTAGAGAATGAAAGACGGAGATGTATCGTCCCGTTTTCCACACCGCTGAGTGAAGAGCTGACGAGAGAGATAGCTAGTTAACCCCACAACCTCGCTCACTGCGGCCTCTTAAAGACGGACTGGCGCTAGCTTAATCATTCTTTTTACAAACAATCCCTTTAGATACGGTACATTACCTGGCAACCACACGATAACACGACGAGCCTGTGAATCTGTGTGACCGGCTGCTGTTTGTAAATCTACAAGTAGAAAGATGTGCAACACACATTAGCTACATGACGATGAAGAAACCTGAAGACGAGGCAATGCAAGCGATCATTAGGATATTTGATTGTATTAAACACCTTAAAATGATGAATGTGATTGTGTTGTAGCTTCAGTTTGTGTTTGTTTGGTTGCATCTCGTGTCTGAAGACTCCCTCCGTCCGTCCGTCTGTCTCCAGAGAGCCCCAGAGGTCTGCAGATAATAATAATGTTTCAGGAGGAGGATTGTGGTCTGCATTCTGGAACGGTTTATTAGTGGGAAGTCTACAATTACAGATTCTCTGGGTAAACATTAACTAGGTCTGTATTACAGCAGCAGCAGCTCGCTTTGACCAAGAGAGTGTAAACTTTCACCAGGACAGTTAACAGTCTTCAAACTGTTGACCAGGTTTCCTGAAGGAGGTTTGTCCTGATGTCTTCTCCTCCGACCTGCTGCTGCTTCTGGAATCATCTCCCCTCAGTGGAAACGATTATCAGCAATAGTGAATACAAACATTCGAACTATTAAATACATTGCTATCATAATCAGTGCATACTGCTGCTTTTAGCTTCAACAAGGTGTAATCGTAGAGGCTCGTTGATTCCCTGATGAACCGTCGGTGCATTGGTCTGCCAACCACATCCTGCATCATCATCATCATCATCATCATCATCATCATCATCATCATCATCATCATCCACAGTCCGATGTTTAAAGTGAAGGAGATGAGGCAGAAAGGGAAGGCAGAGGGAACGAAGGGCAGGTCATAATAGCTTACAAATGTTGCCTCAGTGTGTGTGTGTGTGTGTGTGTGTGTCTGTGTGTGTGTGTGTGTGTGTGCGTGTGCGTGTGCGAGCGCCCATCTGAGGGCAATTTTCAGACCCAGGCAGTTTGTGATGGATGTCTGGCTTTCAGGTGTAATTCTTTTTAAGAGAGATCGAGTTGTTAAGCACTTGAAAAACGTCACAAGGGGCTCAGTGGGTCTTTACGTGTTCCGTCTCCGAGGTCCCGGCTGCAGGAAACCCTGTCAGGGAGATCCTGCAGCCACCGACGCGGCACATAAATATAACGTGGCCTGTTTCTTAAGTCGTGTGCAGACCTGCTTGTCAAGTACGTGCAACCACAACGCTCAAAGGCTAAATGAGACATGAGTTGTACATGAATATATCCGTGAATTATCTTGAATTACGATGAATGTTGCTGACATAAAGCTCCTTGTTATGCAGTACTTAACCTGATTTCATTCAAATAAAAAAAAAGAAGCATGAATGACTTGCAGCTTACGTTGGAGTTTCACCTCGCTCAGTTACCATGGAGCTGCTCTGTGGTCCTTCAGCCCGGGATCACCCCGGCCTCAGGACAACTCCGGGAACATATTAACCCCTTCAGCCCGCAGCCAAGCTGCAATGTGACTGATCTTATCTCTCAAGAAGAAGGAATTCAATTTGATGACTTTACTTTACTAAAAAAAACATCTAAAAGCCTCCGTCACTCTTCCTCTTTCATACCTCTGTTTTCACATAATAATTTTGTACATGTAAATCAGCTAAGAACATGCTGACCTACACATGCACCTGCAGTAGCGTGCAAACATCCACCAAATTCAATGTAAAAAATTGCAGTTTTTTCATGTTATGGGCTCCACACACACACACACATGAGGCCCAGTGGCTGTAAATAATCATTTATTTCTGTGTGTTATCCTTCATACACACTCTAGTAGTTAAAGACAAAGGAGAAATGATGGCTTTTGGTTGCAGCCAAGGAACCCTGCAGATTCAGCTTCCTGCTCAAAGGCACTTCAGCAGTTACTGTGAGGTGTCCGTGGTAATTGAGCCCATTCTCTCCAGATACAGGTGATTCATGTGACTGCATCATGAAATCAGGTATTTTTTGGGGTGTTACTGTTAGCCTGATATTTGTCTGCCGAGCTGCCGATCGTTCACATTAGTCGTGAAGTTTCAGCTTTACTGTAAAAAAACCTCCTGACAGTCGGTGCATTGTCCTCCTGCTGGTGTCAAACCCCACCCGTCTGATGCACGAGGAGACTAAAAACAAGCAGTGTGAAAGACCTTTTGCACGTCACTGACAGGTCTGTGCAAGTTGTTGTTTACTTTTAATTACGTTCATATTTCTGCACTTTCATTAGAAAATGAGAGTTTTACTTCGGCAGCAAGTCCAACGAATGCGTATGGACACATAGTACTTTGTATCACACATGTTCAGTAGGTTGGAATCCACTGGAAGACACATTGTACACATGCACACTGAACATCACATCGCAACGGCGACAGTATCTAATGACATCATAATGTGTAAATCTGGCTTCAAGCTGAAAGACACATGCATGCCTGGAATGAAACATATGTTTTGATGGAGTTTTGGAATGCAAAGCTCTTCTGTTTGATTACACAAGAATGTTGCGGCTGCACCTATCTGACTATTAGCTTTAATATATATTATGTGTATTTTAGAAAACTGCACAGACGGAACCTCCCAGAATGCCAACGGGTATGAAATAAGTTCTAAAAAAACGAGTTGTTTGTGCACATGCATGAGCAGCCGTTGTGAATGTGCATGTGTCTTTCACTACAAAGGGATTTATCTTGCAGAATAAAGCTAATGCACATTATCTGTGCAGGTGGAGATGCAACAGATTTTAAAACTGACTACAGCATTGTTTTGGAAGATGGCGTCACCTTTTAATAAAAGTCAGACGTGTCAGGCCGTCGTCTCGTGAAAACACACAAGCGTAACATTTACTGTCACATACTGGATGCGTGCACACACGTGTTATGTGTTTCTTAGAGACCGCTCGTAGACTGGAAACACCTTTCCTCCTCTTTCAGCCCGGACAATGGGGAGAGAAAAACCAAAGAACTTCTATTTGCCCACGTCCTTTGTCTTGCCGTGAGAGTGCTATTTCCAGCCACCTGAGCCCATTGCAGTTGATCAAGGGCCATCTATACACAAGTCAAAATCATTCCATTAATAAGTCACCTCCGTGGTATTTAAGTGAAGCTCGGGATTTAAGACTTCCTCTCCGCTCTGTGGAATTCACCTAACCTTTGGGAGCTACCTTTGTGTGACTTATGTGCCTCCGGTGGATTAGCAGTACTCAAAAGCCATTTAAATCACAATCCTCTGCGTTCCAAAGCAACGCTGGAAGGACAATGTAGGGTAGAGGGAAAGAAGAAAAAAAAACGGTCCAACAAGTACTGGGCTGATAGTTATTTATAAAAGCAGCAATATCCCAAAGAAAGGCCCATGAATAAAAGTGCAAACCCCTCTATTAGGGGGATGTGCCTGAACTTGAGCTGAAAGGAATGTTTTGGATTCACAAGGATCCTGTGTGGTTGTATTTGACTATGAGGGTGAAGTGCATGTGAGTGAGTGAGCTCCAGAGCTCTGCATGAATACTAGACTGCATGAGAAGTGGACGTAGCCGCCGTCATGTCACCAGCTGCTTTTAGGGAGAACCGGCGCTAGCTTGGACGAATGGGCGGAGCTTGGGAGGAGCGAGGGGTGGAGCTAACCGAGGACAGATCACACTAGCTTATCAGCTAACGCTAGCATGTTGGTTAGAGACTGACATCTGTAATTCACCCGAACAGAGATTTAAATCCAGACGGGAAAATAGGAGTTACACTTGAAACCAAAACTATTGGTATCAATCCAATACTGAGCAAAAGCTGTCACTCAATATCGGACTGATACCAATAATTATGGTCCCTATAGGCATTTATAACCTGAACGCTCAGGTTATGCTTGAAGACGTGAAAATGTTTATCATGTTTATAATAAATCATGTGAACAGAAGCATCTTTTCCTAAACCAGTGGAGCTGCCTCCTGCTGGCCACGATGAGTAATGCACTTCCCCTGCATCTGCAGGAATTTGCAAACTTATCTCAGAACGAAGACGTTGTTCAAACTCCAGGTCTCATGTCATCATCAGCTCGACAGTACGTATCTGTAACGGTCATGAAAGATGGCCTCTGTGTGCCAGACATCTGTGTTAGAGCTTAATGCCGTTCCTGCAGCCGTATCTGTTTTTATCATGAGAGACTGTTTGTGTGCCTCCTCACAAGGACGGCGCTTGTGCGTCGCATGTGTGGTCAGGAAAAAACGCGAGGCCGTTTCCCCCTCTGAGAAAAAAAAATGCCGGGAAAAAGGAACATAAATCTCGACCGGCTCCCGGTGGGATGTCACGGAAAACGGAGACCTTCAAGGCAGGCGGCTGCGGAGGGAGGAGCGCTAACATCAATCGTGGATGGGGAACGTGTTCTGGGTCTTGTTGGATGCTTCAAACCAGGCCTGGAAGTGTGTGTGCCTGAGCAGGCTTGGTGTGTGTGTGTGGACTCGTCTGAAAACGACTTCCCATGCTCCCGTCTTGTCGGATGGAAACGGGGCAATAAATAGCAGGGTATCTCCTGGCGGCTGTCCAGCAACCGAGGCCCGGGCAAGGAAGTGACTCATTTCGGCGGGGAGAAAAGGAGGAGGAGGGGGTAAGAGGATTTTTGTGTCTCTTATTATCAGTCAGCCAAGGCAAAACCACACTGGCAGGCCAAAGATGCAAGAGAAAAGAAAGTGGGGAGGAAGTTGGCGGAGGAGGGGGGGGTTAGGGGAGGGAGGAGGGGGGAGGAGGGGGGAGGAGGCCCTGCCAGGATGATAGGACTCTGCTGCAGGCTGATTGTAGGACTTCTGATCTTCCCTGTGCTCCGAGCCAAAGAGCATGCTGGGACAGTTTGTTTGCTAACACCTGAGCGATGAATGCTCGCCTCTTTGCATGAGCTGGAAAGTGTCTCTCTTTCTTTTAGATTTTAGTTTTAAACGTTAAACTCCTGGCTGCAGCTTATGTCAGCCGTAGTAGTGCATGTTTGCATGTACGTTATTAACACTTTTGGCCAACTTCTCTTTGTACTGGGGAAACAAAAACATCATCACCAGGTCAGAAATCCATAAGTAGAATTACTTTTCGTGTTGTTCTTGTGTTGGTTCGATACGCAGACGGGAGGCTTCCTGTTTTACTGCATGCTGAAGCATTGATGAAGTTCTGTTGTGGTAGACCGGCTCTATTCGACTGCGACTGAAGCTGTAAATAATAATAACTTTATTACTTTAACGTCTTTACTGGACTTTTTGCGCCCGATCCGTATTGTACATGTGTCGCTCTCAACAAAGATGAGAAGGAGGCGAGACGTCACTCCTCAGCTCCTTCCGTCCTCAGTTAAGACTCGCCTGACGTGGCATTTCACCTCCAGACATTAAATCTGACTGCTGATGGATCACAAGTGGTTAGAAGACAACACATCCGTTGGTGATGTCATCAGGTAAAAGGAAGAAGTGACATGTGACGCCTCAGATTGAAGCACCCGAGTGGATTCACCTTCACCGTCCCGTCTCCCGAGTTAACTACATTTCGTAACACCGGTTGCAGGACAGCGCGAGGAAGAGCAGCGCAATTTGTTTCTGCTACCTGTGATTGACTTCTTGGCTGACGGCCTGTCAGCAACCACACAGCAAGTCAGCTCATCCGCCTGTGGGGAATCTAATTCCAAATAACATTTAGCAGTACGCAACGGAAGAGAGTTAACCTCTTAAACGATCGGGGGAAATCCCCCCCTGTCAGTCATCTGTCTTTGGTAATGTAAACTAGCTCCTCAGTTGACTGCAGACAGATAACGATGTGGCCGATATCAAGCTTGTTGAGCTCCTCGACAGTCCAGCTGTGAAGTGGACAAGGAAGCGGTCGCTGCGGGAAGGAACTCAAATCCCGACTTGCACTTGACTAATTTGCATGAAGTTAAACTTCAGCAGAGTGAACCTCCCGCTCCCGTTATCGACATCACACATCCGGTCGGAGGGAGGCTTTCAACTGCCGCCGCCGCTCAGCGATGAAGACCTGCCTCCACCCTCGGGGCCCATGGAAGTTCCATGGTGGGTGTGCAATATGGCAGAGCTTTATTCCTGCCGTGTGTGTGTGTGTGTGTGCGTGTGCATGTGTGTGTGTGGAAAAGCACACACTGTCAACACGGGAGAGGAAAGCTAATATTTACCACGTACGGCCTCCGCTTTAATATTAGCTAGTCGAGAGAAAGAGAACGAGCAGAGGTCTCACTCTGGTCTCGCTTCCCGAGCCAAAAGCGATATCCAGAGATTTATTTTCTAAGGCTTTTACCGCTTTATTAGACACGATAAAGTGGCAAGTATTGATCAGAGGAGACGGATGACATCAGAGCTGCATCCCTCCTACGTCCTCCTGGATGGTGGAGGTATTTCTGTTAACCTTCCAACAGTAATCTCCACTGTGATCTCCACACAGCGTATATTCTCTGCATCCCCCCCTCTCTCCCCTCTGGATTGAGCAGCGTTCCAAAAAGGAAATGATCTTTTAGGCCGTTCCGATCCTCCTGGCCCCGGACCGGCAGTGTGTAGATTCAAGGACACACTAGCTGCGCACCCCCGTCTCAGGAAAGAACTCCAGACGAGCTCTTGTCCAAGCGTCTTGGCTAAATGCTGCGTGAAACCGCCAGAGGATTTTCGAAAATGAGTCAAGTTGTGGGGCTCTGGCGCGGGACCCACATCAATATCCTCCTCATGCCGGTGGCCAGGTGTCGAGGGGAAATTCTCAATTGAATATTGTATCCAGCTCTCTGGGAGCTCGGGGAGCTGAATCGAGTGTTGGATATTTGTTTCTCCGCCTCGTCTACGCGCCCCGTCTCCTCTCCTTCCGTCTTGATTTTGGCATTCCTCCGACCCGAGGCGAGCGCAGTCCGCTGTGGCTCCCGCTGCACACCTGCTATGAAGAAACAGCTGTGGTCCGGCACAACATCATTAGTTCAGCTGAAAGAGAAGGAAAGGCCTGCGAAGCCGTCCCCCCCCCCTGTTTACTCTGCCTGAGGGTTCAACGCCGGGGCATCTGCACAATGGACAAACATTTTTACGATAAAGACGTGCAAGAAGCTGTACCCCCCTCGTCTCGGCGCTCCCATGGCCACGACGTGTAACACGATCAGGAAGAAACTTGTGGGAGAGCAGGGGTGCTGAAAGAACATTTTATACCTCAAGATGAATGTGCCTTTTTTTTGGGGGGGGGTGCTCGCTCTGGCTTTAAGGGCAGTCCATGTGCATTTAATCCCATACAGCTAGGATTGCGCCACAGCCATGCCTGGGGGGAGGTTTTGTTTAAGCATGAAAAGTAACTCTCTTAAAAATGAGGTATGATTCCTCGCAGGCATGACTCCATCTCTCATCAGGCGGTGTATTTACAAGCAGCGAAGACACGGGGGAATGTATGGTGTGTGTTGCTGTAATCGATACGTCTCCTCGGTGCATGTGGAGGGAGCCGGGAAGAGAGAGGAAGTGCTCCCATCGATCGGTGAAGATACCGGGTTGTAGGCGCTCACTTAACGGCCTCTGTTCTTCCAGAAACACAGGAGGGAGATTTGACCCCTGTGGGTACCAAGGGCTGCTCCGGAGAGCCGACGCCAAGCCGCAGACCCGAGGCTCCACTGTAAGAAGTATCCACTTCAACAACTCGCATCATGTTGGCCTGAAGAGACAAATGAATCTACGGTTTTTTGTCTAAGTTGTGCACAATGTGTTGTATCTGGAAACACCTTGGAAGAGCTGGAGGTAGAGGGACGTCCGGGTTACCTGACCCAGGTAACCCAGGTACTGTCATCGGTAACCCGGTTCCAGGAAATGACTGGACAGATGAATGGATCCAGCCCACAGACATCAAAGGAGCCCTCAGAATAAGAGCTTCGCAATTTGACTCGGTAGAGGCGTCGTTACCGTCAGAGGATGAAATCCTGCCGGCAAGTCTTTCAGTCCAAATCTCCTTTGGGAGACAATTAGTGCAACCTTGACCTTGAACAACCAATAGACAATCACTTTGGTTGGACCCTATCCGACGTCCTTTGGCTGGACCCTATCCGACGTCCTTCGGTTGGACCCTATCCGACGTCCTTCGGTTGGACCCTATCCAACGTCCCTTGGTCGGACCCTATCCGACGTCCTTTGGTTGGATCCTATCCGACGTCCTTTGGTTGGACCCTATCCGGTTGGACCCTATCCGACGTCCTTCGGTTGGACCCTATCCGACGTCCTTTGGTTTGACCCTATCCGACATCCTTCGGTTGGACCCTATCCGACGTCCTTCGGTTGGACCCTATCCGACGTCCTTCGGTTGGACCCTATCCGACGTCCCTTGGTTGGACCCTATCCGACGTCCTTCGGTTGGACCCTATCCGACGTCCCTTGGTTGGACCCTATCCGACGTCCTTTGGTTGGACCCTATCCGACGTCCTTCGGTTGGACCCTATCCGACGTCCTTTGGCTGGACCCTATCCGACGTCCTTTGCATACTACGAATGCTTCTTTGACTTTAAACTTGATTCTTGAACTTGGAAAGAGACGTTGTCACCTCAACCTCCATCTCCCAACCTACTGATACAGATATAAAGCCATAGATATTCTATATATATCGAACCACCTCTTTGCACAACAGAGAATATCTTAGTAATAGCAGGGTTGCTTTTAAGAATGTTTTGGCTTCCTGAAGAAGACGGCTTTGACCCAACGCATCCAATCAACCAATCAGTTTGTTGCACAGATGGTTTCAATAGAACAATAGAAGGTATGAAACTGATTCCAGCTTCATATTACAGCAGAAGTCTCAAGGTTTTACTTGTTGGAGGTTGATAAATAAAAAGTTACAGATGACTTAATTCTGCTTCTCCAGCGCAGCTTCACTTATTAAAAAATCTACAAAATTATTGGAAAAAAAAGGGAAAAATAAACTCAATAACTCCACTTATTTCGGGGTGATGTCATCTGGCTGCAGACTTTTCTGGAAGCAGTTGCATGAAAGTGTAATCATTTCTGTTTTTCATCCTCTGAGGGGGGTTGGGGTGGTGGGGGGAGGCTGTTTCAGAGCTCAACACAAGATTAAATAACCTGTTTAGTTGAATATTTCTTGCAGTGGATCCCGATACCGGAGAAAATCAATCCGTCACCACGCGTACAGGAAGGAAGCCCAGGCTGGGGAGAGATACTGCTCTTAATGACATGTCTCTGTGTGCCTGGACCAGAGGGGGGTGGGCTGGGGGGGGGGGGGGGAGTAACCGGATATTTAAACAGAGATAAGAGTGTGTGCCAAAGGGGCTGGGATTGGATAGGACTGAAACCCCATGGCAACCAGCCGGGGTCATCGGATATGGAAAGGTAAATAGTAATGCAGTCGAAGCATGTTTTAATGCCGTAAATTAAAAGCTCATGTAACATTCATGGAGGGTGATATATAGGTTGGACGGCCTCTGCCAAGTTCTCATTAGTGACTTCATCCCATGCTTTTAGCGGCCGCACTTGTTTTAAATCAAGATGTATATATATATTTTGCTCATCAGGATCCACGAGCAGTAATCAGATTATTTCCAGGATTAGAACGGAGGCTGATGAGGGAGATGAAGCATCTTGTGAGAAGATGAAAATCTAACTGTCGCTTTCAAAAAGTGTGAATTAATAGTTTATGAAAAAGTTGTCGCCTCTTCAAGGTCAAAGTGCATAAGGAGACTTGACGCTAACTGGTTAGCATCCTCACAAATGATCTAAATGACTCTCCTATGACCCTTACCCCCCCCCCCTCCTCTGACTTTTCTATACGCTGATATCATCTACTCCATCTACAGAAGGCTTTGACGTCTCCCAGCAGGCCTCAGCTTGTCCCATCCAGCTGTGGGGTTGTACAATTTGTCAGATGCCCTTCGTTTCTTTTCCAGAACTTTCTGATTATCTTCACCAGAATACGTCGAACTATCAGCACCATCAGAATCATGTGGAGCATTCAGAGGTGCCTTGTCACCTACGTAGACACGTCGCACCTCCAGTCCTTGGCGGGGGCTGCAGCCCTAACCTCCGCCGGCCCCGGGATCAGGTGATGCTCCCCGAAAGGATTAGCGGCAATCGGACCCTTTTGGCATCGGCACAGGAATTTTCATTGCAATGATCTTGGGTGTGGTGAGCCAGGAATGCATCCTCAATAGGAAGGGGAGAAACACAGGGGAGGTGGGGAGGTGAAGACAAGACAACGTTCCTCCTCTTATCTCCTTCCTCCTTTTAATTTCTCACTGTTAACGGTAAACAGGTGTCTTGATGTTTTTACGACACAAGGAAGCTCCAGTTGACACTGCGGGATGAGAACGTGCAGATGAAAGTGTTCTGAGATCCTCTTCTTACTCGCCACCGATGAGCCCAACTCTTCCTCAACATAAGCTGCACTTACTGCTGGAGGAAGACGTTTGTGTCGTCCTGTCGGTTTTTGATCTAATCTGAGTTTAACATTCAAACAGGTGTTTGATGTTTCATCTGGTAACTGAACCTGCAGTTATTCCAACGTGATGTCGTCATCGCACCGGAGAGCTGACGGCCGCGGCTGAAAGGTCTTTCCGATCGCAGGTCACGATTTTGGCAGAAGGAAGAGAGAGAAACTGGGCGGGGGGGCGGCTCTGAAATTACCTCCACGGTTGCAAAGTGAAAGCCGTTCTTAGAGGGGGGTGGGGGGGGGCAACAAAGAGCTCTCTGTCCGGGCGGTACGTTTTTGGCCCTGGAGAAATACTATCTGTTAACCCCCCCGCCTGCCCGTCCTGCCCCCCGGACTGATTACGACAGCAGGGCACGGTGGGCAGGGTGCCACCTCCACCTCCAACAGCTCCGTCGTCAAGTACAGGAAACTATTAGCTGTCATACAATCTCACATGTGAACCGCTGCAGCCTGTCAGAGAATCCTTGTTAATCAAACAGTCATGAGAGTTTTCGTCTGACTCGGCTTCCGACTATAAAATATGAAGCTGAGTGGAAGTGGAACGTTCTGAAATCCTGAACCCTGATTCAACACAACAGCAGCCGACAGTTAAACTTCACTCGCTTGGCTCGTTGTCGTCCCGGCCCGTCCAAACACTGACACTTTGTCAGGCCGTCTGTCGAGGCTGCGTGAGACACGGCGGGCCGTTCGTTAACTCCGATGTAAAGTCATTCACGTCAGTATGAGACGCTCCAGACGATGTGATGGTGGGACACGTGCAACCCTGACAGAAGGGCAGTTTCGGTCCCTGTCCCACATGTAGGACGCACTTTCCGATTATTTGTTATGGCCGAACATGAACGTCCACTTCCAGAGTTCTCCACTGGGTGGCCACGCCTCCGCAGAGGGCGACACGTCAGGAGCAAGGTCACACCGTAGAAGAAGAGCAGGGGCAGTGTGAACTTCACCACAACAACACAATGCCCCCCCCCCCCCCCCCCCCCCCCCCCCCCCCCCCCCCCCCCCCCCCCCCCCCC